>JALJEH010000025.1:2637023-2942021 GCA_023631565.1 Gymnocephalus cernua | reverse complement strand
CCTATTGTCTCTGACTGTAGTAGTGAATCGAAGTACACGGCTGACTTTATTGATCATTACTTAAATCCATTGTCTATTTTGCATGAAAGCTACATTAAAGACACTTATGACTTTGTGGAAAAGATCAAAAGCTTAGACATTCCACCTACAGCCTTGCTATTTTCTTTGGACGTTACGAGCCTCTATACTAATATTAACACAGATCACGGAATAGCGGCTGTCAAAAACATATTTCGCAAACATCCAGATAGTAAAAGACCTGACAAGGAAATCTTAGAACTGTTAGAAATTAATTTGACCAAAAATGACTTCCAATTTGACGAACAGTTCTATCTCCAAATTCAGGGGACTAGTATGGGCCGCTCTTTTGCCCCATCTTATGCGAATATATACATGGCACAGTGGGAAACAGAGGCACTGGCCTCCTGCCAAAAACGACCGCTTCACTACTACAGATTTTTGGATGACATCTTCGGAGTCTGGGCACATACAGAACAAGATTTTAACCACTTTCTTGACAAGTTAAACCAACACAATGACTCAATTGAGCTCACAGCAACCATCAGTCCCAGGTCGATTGACTTCCTCGATACAACCACATACAAAGGACCAGAGTTCAGTACAACACATAAATTAGACATCAAAGTCTTTTTTAAAGAAACAGACAGTCACTCCCTACTATACAGAACCAGCTTTCATCCTAGACACACATTTGCAGGACTGGTTAAATCCCAGCTGCTAAGGTTCAGAAGAATATGTACCAGACAAAATGACTTCATGGAGGCTGTCAAAATACTTTTTGCCTCACTCAAAAAGAGAGGTTACACTCACACAATGTTACGAGAAACACTCAGGAAGTATGAGGAGGTCAAACCTATCTGTTTGGACTCAATTCTACCCATTGTGGTTCAATATTCAGAACAAAATGTTGAATTTGTCAAGAAATTGAAAAAGAACTTTTGTTGCTCAGGGGGAAATGCTCTTCTTAAAGATTACCGCTTAATTGCGGCTTACAGAAAAAATCAGAATCTCCAGAACATTCTGGTCAGATCCAAGTTGAAACCAATCAATCAACCCAAAAGCAAGAGAATGGACAGTTTTTTCAGACTATACAACGTGGTTCAAAACCAGACTACAAAGGAGACATTCAGAACACAGAGAGGACTAGATGTCCAAACGAAAAACTGCATTTATCTCATAAGATGTCATGAATGTTCAAAACAGTATGTAGGAGAGACAGGTAATACCCTGCTGATGAGATTTACTCAACATAGATACAATATTCTGAAGCACAAAAACATGAACAACCCATTGGTACAGCATTTTGTGGAACACAATTGGGACAATTTGAGAGCTACCATTCTTGAAGCTAACCACAGATGGTCAGTTCAGGCCAGGAGGAGGGCTGAACGAATTTGGATCAGAAAATTAGACACTCTTATACCAAAAGGCCTAAATGAAAAGTAATTGTATTATTACAGGTCATTTTCCTTCCCTAAACCCAACCTATCCCTCCCCTATTCCACTCCTAACCCTCCCCATGACCCCTGACCCCTAACCTTAACCCAACCTCCCCTTCACCTAACCCCAACCACAATCCCACCCCACCCTCACCCTTAACCCTCACCATGACCTTAACCTCTAAACTCAACCTCAATTGGCCTCTGGCCACAGGTCACTGACCTTTGTCCTCCTACAGAGGCTGAACCAGTACTGTCACTCACGCTTAACTTTTTGAATGGTACTTTAAGACACATACTGTAACAGCAAATGACATTCTGATAACATAAATGTAATCACAAACAGGAGAACAGGACGACAGTGGGGGACCTCGGGTTGAGACGGGTGACGCCTGGGTGTTTTGACTGTCTTCTGTAGTGCGTGCATTCAGAATCTCGGTGCTAAAGCACCGAGATTCCTTTTTCTTTAACCTAACCCTAACCCTATAACCAAGTGCTTTTTAGCGTTAACATAACCTAGTGCTTTTTAGCCTAAACATAACCAGGTGCTTTTTGGCCTAACCATAGCCTAAAGTTTCCTAACCAAATGCTTTTTAGCCTTCTGATTAAAGGGAATTCTTGATGTTTAAAACTATACACTGTTGTGGTTTAAGACGGGCTCGTGGAGGAACAGTGGGGACCACTGTGGATCTTGTCTTAAGGTTTGTGGTGAGTGCCCTAGACCTGCCCACACACCTCGGTGTAGGTCTACCCTCCTCTAACCTAACCCTTCAATATTAACTATTTGAATCTTTCCATATTTCTCTTTTATAACATATTTGTCAGATTTTATTATTCTATCCCCTTGGAGTTGAATTTCTGTCTGCAGAGGATGCCCTACCTAATAATTTAATGTTATCATGGCTTTTTAAATAAAAATATATTTTAAAGATGCCTTGGTTTTTCTTTATAATTTTTGTTCTGCCCTGACTATATTTTAATTATCTAATTGGTGTTCTGTTTTAATTATTATTGTGTATTTATGATCATTATTATTTTTTATTATTATTATTATTATTATTATGATTATTATTATTTTATTATTGTTATAACTAATTTATTTAATCTTTACAAATTGAATTGCTTGCCTCAAAATTTAAACACAGCGATACACATGCCATTGGTTTTATGCATTTTTACTAACAGTGTGATTTTATCCCAGGATGTATTTTAAGTTTATTATGTTTATCGTGTGGCACTTTTTTATCTTTAAAGCACTTTTAAACTAAGCACTTTTTACTAACTTTTAATGGTATATGTATATATGTTTTTTAGGCTCACAGGCAAGCAATTCAGACAGTATTAATGTCCTTTTAAAATATGTCTTACTTACCTTTTGAATTTGACAAGATCTTTTTAAAATTGGGCTAGAATCTTTTGTATTGATATGCCGGGCTATTATTTTCAAAATATAGGTGTGTGTACATATATATGTAAAATTATTATTATTATTTTATTTAGTTGGCCAATTTTCTAGGAGAGATGTCAGGGCAGTGGTGGAGTTGACCTTTTATTTAAAGTTTTAAATCTTCCGCTGCTTGTCCTGTCCAGTGGTTCTTTTTATCTGTCTTTAACATATGGCCGTCTTTTAAACAGCTATTTTAGTATAACCAAACCAGGTTTTTTAAGGAGCACTTTAAGTGTTTTATTCACACCAGTGGTCCCCTTGTGCCCGTGCCCCTCGCAGCACCCATCCTGGGCGCTGCGTTTTAACCCTTGCTGTGTGTTTATGTGTTTCTGCGTGTTTCCGTGTATTTCTTTGTCTTACTGTGTGTTTCTGTGCGTTTCTGTGTGTTTTTGTATGTTTCTGTGTGTTTCTGTGTGTTTTTGTGTGTTTCTGCGTCTTACTGTGTGGTTATGTGTGGTTATGTGTGTTTCTATGTGTGTACATGTGTTTCTGTGTGTTTTTATGTGTTTCTGAGTATTACTGTGTGTTCATGTGTCTTGCTATGTGTTTCTGTGTGTTTCTGCGTTTTACTACATGTTTCTGTGTGCTTGCATGTGTTACTGTGTTTCTGTGTGTTTGCATGTGTTTCTGTGTGTTTATGTTTGTTTTTGTCTGTTTCTGCGTCTTACTGTGTGTTTCTGTGCGTTTATGTGTGTTTTTGTATGTCTCTGTGTGTTTCTGTGTGTTTTTGTGTGTTTTTGTGTGTTTCTATGTGTGTGCATGTGTTTCTGTGTGTTTTTGTGTGTTTCTGAGTATTACTGTGTGTTCATGTGTATTAATATGTGTTTCTTTGTGTTTCTGCGTCTTCCTACATGTTTCCGTGTGTTTGCATGTGTTAC
Organism: Gymnocephalus cernua; assembly: GCA_023631565.1. Taxonomy (NCBI): domain Eukaryota; kingdom Metazoa; phylum Chordata; class Actinopteri; order Perciformes; family Percidae; genus Gymnocephalus; species Gymnocephalus cernua. The sequence goes on along the minus strand of JALJEH010000025.1, from coordinate 2,938,236 downwards.
TGTGTGTTTATGTTTGTTTTTGTGTGTTTCTGTGTGTTTGTATGTGTTTCTGCGTGTTTCCGTGTATTTCTGCGTCTTACTGTGTGGTTCTGTGCGTTTAGGTGTGTTTTTGTATGTTTTTGTGTCTTACCATATTTCTGAGTGTTTCTATGTGTTTCCGCGTGTTTCCGTGTATTTCTGCGTCTTACTGTGTGTTTTTGTGTGTTTCTATGTGTGTGCATGTGTTTCTGTGTGTTTTTAATGTCTTACTATATGTTTCTGTGTACATGTAGCATGTGTTTCTGCGTCTTACTGTGTGTTTCTGTGCGTTTATGTGTGTTTTTGTATGTTTCTGTGTGATTGCGTGTGTTTCTGTGTGTTTATGTTTGTTTCTGTGTGTTTCTATGTTTGTGCATGTGTTTCTGTGTGTCTTTGTGTGTTTCAGAGTATTACTGTGTGTTCATGTGTCTTGCTATGTGTTTCTGTGTGTTTCTGCGTTTTACTACATGTTTCTGTGTGCTTGCATGTGTTACTGTGTTTCTGTGTGTTTGCATGTGTTTCTGTGTGTTTATGTTTGTTTTTGTCTGTTTCTGCGTCTTACTGTGTGTTTCTGTGCGTTTATGTGTGTTTTTGTATGTCTCTGTGTGTTTCTGTGTGTTTTTGTGTGTTTTTGTGTGTTTCTATGTGTGTGCATGTGTTTCTGTGTGTTTTTGTGTGTTTCTGAGTATTACTGTGTGTTCATGTGTATTAATATGTGTTTCTTTGTGTTTCTGCGTCTTCCTACATGTTTCCGTGTGTTTGCATGTGTTACTGTGTGTTTATGTTTGTTTTTGTGTGTTTCTGTGTGTTTGTATGTGTTTCTGCGTGTTTCCGTGTATTTCTGCGTCTTACTGTGTGGTTCTGTGCGTTTAGGTGTGTTTTTGTATGTTTTTGTGTCTTACCATATTTCTGAGTGTTTCTATGTGTTTCCGCGTGTTTCCGTGTATTTCTGCGTCTTACTGTGTGTTTTTGTGTGTTTCTATGTGTGTGCATGTGTTTCTGTGTGTTTTTAATGTCTTACTATATGTTTCTGTGTACATGTAGCATGTGTTTCTGCGTCTTACTGTGTGTTTCTGTGCGTTTATGTGTGTTTTTGTATGTTTCTGTGTGATTGCGTGTGTTTCTGTGTGTTTATGTTTGTTTCTGTGTGTTTCTATGTTTGTGCATGTGTTTCTGTGTGTTTTTGTGTGTTTCAGAGTATTACTGTGTGTTCATGTGTCTTGCTATGTGTTTCTGTGTGTTTCTGCGTTTTACTACATGTTTCTGTGTGCTTGCATGTGTTACTGTGTTTCTGTGTGTTTGCATGTGTTTCTGTGTGTTTATGTTTGTTTTTGTCTGTTTCTGCGTCTTACTGTGTGTTTCTGTGCGTTTATGTGTGTTTTTGTATGTCTCTGTGTGTTTCTGTGTGTTTTTGTGTGTTTTTGTGTGTTTCTATGTGTGTGCATGTGTTTCTGTGTGTTTTTGTGTGTTTCTGAGTATTACTGTGTGTTCATGTGTATTAATATGTGTTTCTTTGTGTTTCTGCGTCTTCCTACATGTTTCCGTGTGTTTGCATGTGTTACTGTGTGTTTATGTTTGTTTTTGTGTGTTTCTGTGTGTTTGTATGTGTTTCTGCGTGTTTCCGTGTATTTCTGCGTCTTACTGTGTGGTTCTGTGCGTTTAGGTGTGTTTTTGTATGTTTTTGTGTCTTACCATATTTCTGAGTGTTTCTATGTGTTTCCGCGTGTTTCCGTGTATTTCTGCGTCTTACTGTGTGTTTTTGTGTGTTTCTATGTGTGTGCATGTGTTTCTGTGTGTTTTTAATGTCTTACTATATGTTTCTGTGTACATGTAGCATGTGTTTCTGCGTCTTACTGTGTGTTTCTGTGCGTTTATGTGTGTTTTTGTATGTTTCTGTGTGATTGCGTGTGTTTCTGTGTGTTTATGTTTGTTTCTGTGTGTTTCTATGTTTGTGCATGTGTTTCTGTGTGTTTTTGTGTGTTTCAGAGTATTACTGTGTGTTCATGTGTCTTGCTATGTGTTTCTGTGTGTTTCTGCGTTTTACTACATGTTTCTGTGTGCTTGCATGTGTTACTGTGTTTCTGTGTGTTTGCATGTGTTTCTGTGTGTTTATGTTTGTTTTTGTCTGTTTCTGCGTCTTACTGTGTGTTTCTGTGCGTTTATGTGTGTTTTTGTATGTCTCTGTGTGTTTCTGTGTGTTTTTGTGTGTTTTTGTGTGTTTCTATGTGTGTGCATGTGTTTCTGTGTGTTTTTGTGTGTTTCTGAGTATTACTGTGTGTTCATGTGTATTAATATGTGTTTCTTTGTGTTTCTGCGTCTTCCTACATGTTTCCGTGTGTTTGCATGTGTTACTGTGTGTTTATGTTTGTTTTTGTGTGTTTCTGTGTGTTTGTATGTGTTTCTGCGTGTTTCCGTGTATTTCTGCGTCTTACTGTGTGGTTCTGTGCGTTTAGGTGTGTTTTTGTATGTTTTTGTGTCTTACCATATTTCTGAGTGTTTCTATGTGTTTCCGCGTGTTTCCGTGTATTTCTGCGTCTTACTGTGTGTTTTTGTGTGTTTCTATGTGTGTGCATGTGTTTCTGTGTGTTTTTAATGTCTTACTATATGTTTCTGTGTACATGTAGCATGTGTTTCTGCGTCTTACTGTGTGTTTCTGTGCGTTTATGTGTGTTTTTGTATGTTTCTGTGTGATTGCGTGTGTTTCTGTGTGTTTATGTTTGTTTCTGTGTGTTTCTATGTTTGTGCATGTGTTTCTGTGTGTTTTTGTGTGTTTCTGAGTATTACTGTGTTCATGTGTCTTGCTATGTGTTTCTGTGTGTTTCTGCGTTTTACTACATCTTTCTGTGTGCTTGCATGTGTTACTGTGTTTCTGTGTGTTTGCATGTGTTTCTCTGTGTTTTTGTTTCTTATTATATGTTTCTGTGTATATGTAGCATGTGTTTCTGCGTCTTACTGTGTGTTTCTGTGCGTTTATGTGTGTTTTTGTATATTTCTGTGTGATTGCGTGTGTTTCTGTGTGTTTCTGTGTGTTTCTGCGTCTTACTGTGTGTTTTTGTGTTTCTATGTGTTTGTACGTGTTTCTGTGTATATGTAGCATGTGTTTCTGCGTCTTACTGTGTGGTTCTGTGTGTTTCTGTGTTTTTGCATGTGTTTCTGTGTGTTTGTGTATTTCTGCGTCTTACTGTGTGTTTCTGTGCGTTTATGTGTGTTTTTGTATGTTTTTGTGTCTTACTATGTTTCTGTGTGTTTGCATGTGTTTCTGCGTGTTTCCGTGTATTTCTGCGTCTTACTGTGTGTTTTTGTGTGTTTCTATGTGTGTGCATGTGTTTCTGTTTGTTTTTATGTCTTACTATATGTTTCTGTGTATATGTAGCATGTGTTTCTGCGTCTTACTGTGTGTTTCTGTGCGTTTCTGTGTTTTTTTGTATGTTTCTGTGTGATTGCGTGTGTTTCTGTGTGTTTTTGTGTGTTTCTGAGTATTACTGTGTGTTCATGTGTCTTGCTATGTGCTTCTTTGTGTTTCTGCGTTTTACTACATGTTTCTGTGTGTTGCATGTGTTACTGTGTTTCTGTGTGTTTGCATGTGTTTCTCTGTGTTTTTGTGTCTTATTATATGTTTCTGTGTATATGTAGCATGTGTTTCTGCGTCTTACTGTGTGTTTCTGTGCGTTTATGTGTGTTTTTGTATATTTCTGTGTGATTGCGTGTGTTTCTGTGTGCTTCTGCGTCTTACTGTGTGTTTTTGTGTTTCTATGTGTTTGTATGTGTTTCTGTGTATATGTAGCATGTGTTTCTGCGTCTTACTGTGTGGTTCTGTGTGTTTATGTGGTTTTTGTGTCTTACTATATGTTTCTGTGTCTTTGCATGTGTTTCTTTGTGTTTGTGTATTTCTGCATCTTACTGTGTGGTTCTGTGTGTTTATGTGTGTTTTTGTGTGTTCATGTGTCTTGCTATGTGTTTCTGTGTGTTTCTGCGTTGTACTACATGTTTCTGTCTGCTAGCATGTGTTACTGTATGTGTTACACTGCATGTGTTACACATGCAAACACACAGAAGTGTGTTTGCATGTGTTTCTGTGTGGTGCTGTGTGTTTGTATGTGTTTCTGTGTGTTTATGTTTGTTTTTGTGTGTTTCTGTGTCTTGCTGTGTGTTTTTGTGTTTCTATGTGTTTGTATGTGTTTCTGTGTATATGTAGCATGTGTTTCTGCATCTTACTGTGTCGTTCTGTGTGTATATGTTTGTTTTTGTGTCTTACTATATGTTTCTGTGTGTTTGAATGTGATTCTGCGTGTTTCCGTGTATTTCTGCGTCTTACTGTGTAGTTCTGTGTGTTTATGTGTGTTTTTGTGTGTTTCTATGTGTGTGCATGTGTTTCTGTGTGTTTTTATGTGTTTCTGAGTATTACTGTGTGTTCATGTGTCTTGCTATGTGTTTCTGTGTGTTTCTGCGTTTTACTACATGTTTCTGTCTGCTAGCATGTGTTACTGTGTTTCTGTGTGTTTGCATGTGTTTCTGTGTGTTTGCATGTGTTTTTGTGTGTTTCTATGTGTGTGCATGTGTTTCTGTGTGTTTTTATGTCTTACTATATGTTTCTGTGTATATGTAGCATGTGTTTCTGCGTCTTACTGTGTGTTTCTGTGCGTTTATGTGTGTTTTTGTATGTTTCTGTGTGATTGCGTGTGTTTCTGTGTGTTTATGTGTATTTTTGTGTGTTTCTATGTGTGTGCATGTGTTTCTGTGTGTTTTTGTGTGTGCATGTGTGTTTCTGTGTGTTTCTGTGTGTTTCTGCGTCTCACTGTGTGTTTATGTGTGTTTGCATGTGTTTCTCTGTGTTTTTGTGTCTCATTATATGTTTCTGTGTATATGTAGCATGTGTTTCTGCGTCTTACTGTGTGTTTCTGTGCGTTTATGTGTGTTTTTGTATGTTTCTGTGTGATTGCGTGTGTTTCTGTGTGTTTCTGTGTGTTTCTGTGTGTTTCTGCGTCTTACTGTGTGTTTATGTGTGTTTGCATGTGTTTCTCTGTGTTTTTGTGTCTTATTATATGTTTCTGTGTATATGTAGCATGTGTTTCTGCGTCTTACTTTGTGTTTCTGTGCGTTTATGTGTGTTTTTGTATATTTCTGTGTGATTGCGTATGTTTCTGCGTCTTACTGTGTGTTTATGTGTCTTGCTATGTGTTTCTCTGTGTTTCTGTGTGTTTCTGCATTTTACTACATGTTTCTGTGTGTTTGCATGTGTCTGTGTGTTTCTGTGTGTTAGCATGTGTTTCTCTGTGTTTTTGTGTCTTATTATATGTTTCTGTGTATATGTAGCATGTATTTCTGCGTCTTACTGTGTGGTTCTGTGTGTTTATGTGTGTTTTTCTATGTTTCTGTGTGATTGCGTGTGTTTCTGTGTGTTTATGTGTGTTTCTATGTGTGTGCATGTGTTTCTGTATGTTTGCATGTGTTTCTGTGTGTTTTTATGTGTTTCTGAGTATTACTGTGTGTTCATGTGTATAGCTATGTGTTTCTGTGTGTTTCTGCGTTTTACTACATGTTTCTGTGTGCTTGCATGTGTTACTGTGTTTCTGTGTGTTTGCATGTGTTTCTGTGTGGTGCTGTGTGTTTGCATGTGTTTCTGTGTGTTTATGTATGTTTCTGTGCGATTGCATGTGTTTCTGTGTGTTTTTGTGTGTTTCTGAGTATTACTGTGTTTATGTGTTTCTATGTGTTTGTATGTGTTTTTGTGTCTCACTGTGTGTTACTATCTGTTTCTGTGTGTTTCTGTGTGTTTCTGTGTGTTTTTGTATATTTCTGTGTGATTGCGTGTGTTTTTGTGTGTTTCTGTGGGTTTCTGCGTCTTACTGTGTGTTTTTGTGTTTCTATGTGTTTGTATGTGTTTCTGTGTATATGTAGCATGTGTTTCTGCGTCTTACTGTGTGGTTCTGTGTGTTTATGTGTGTTTTTGTGTCTTACTATATGTTTCTGTGTCTTTGCATGTGTTACTGTATTTCTGTGTGTTTGCATGTGTTTCTCTGTGTTTTTGTGTCTTATTATATGTTTCTGTGTATATGTAGCATGTGTTTCTGCGTCTTACTGTGTGTTTCTGTGCGTTTATGTGTGTTGTTGTATATTTCTGTGAGATTGCGTGTGTTTCTGTGTGCTTCTGCGTCTTACTGTGTGTTTTTGTGTTTCTATGTGTTTGTATGTGTTTCTGTGTATATGTAGCATGTGTTTCTGTGTCTTACTGTGTGGTTATGTGTGTTTATGTGTGTTTTTGTGTCTTACTATATGTTTCTGTGTCTTTGCATGTGTTTCTTTGTGTTTCTATGTGTTGGCATGTGTGTCTGTGTGTTTCTGTGTGTTTGTGTATTTTTGCGTCTTACTGTGTGGTTCTGTGTGTTTATGTGTGTTTTTGTGTCTTACTATATGTTTCTGTGTCTTTGCATGTGTTTCTTTGTGTTTCTATGTGTTTGCATGTGCGTCTGTGTGTTTCTGTGTGTTTGTGTATTTCTGCGTCTTACTGTGTGGTTCTGTGTGTTTATGTGTGTTTTTGTGTCTTACTATATGTTTCTGTGTCTTTGCATGTGTTACTGTATTTCTGTGTGTTTGCATGTGTTTCTCTGTGTTTTTGTGTCTTATTATATGTTTCTGTGTATATGTAGCATGTGTTTCTGCGTCTTACTGTGTGTTTCTGTGCGTTTATGTGTGTTTTTGTATATTTCTGTGTGATTGCGTGTGTTTCTGTGTGTTTCTGTGTGTTTCTGTGTGTTTCTGTGTGTTTTTGTGTCTTACTATATGTTTCTGTGTCATTGCATGTTTTTCTTTGTGTTTCTATGTATTTGCATGTGTGTCTGTGTGTTTGTGTATTTCTGCGTCTTACTGTGTGGTTATGTGTGTTTTTGTGTGTTTCTATGTGTGTGCATGTGTTTCTGTGTGTTTTTATGTGTTTCTGAGTATTACTGTGTGTTCATGTGTCTTGCTATGTGTTTCTGTGTGTTTCTGCGTTTTACTACATGTTTCTGTCTGCTAGCATGTGTTAATGTGTTTCTGTGTATTTGCATGTGTTTCTGTGTGTTTGCATGTGTTTCTGTGTGTTTATGTGTGTTTTTGTATGTTTCTGTGTGATTGCGTGTGTTTCTGTGTGTTTATGTTTCTTTCTGTGTGTTTCTATGTGTGTGCATGTGTTTCTGTATGTTTGCATGTGTTTCTGTGTGTTTTTATGTGTTTCTGAGTATTACTGTGTGTTCATGTGTATAGCTATGTGTTTCTGTGTGTTTCTGCGTTTTACTACATGTTTCTGTGTGCTTGCATGTGTTACTGTGTTTCTGTGTGTTTGCATGTGTTTCTGTGTGGTGCTGTGTGTTTGCATGTGTTTCTGTGTGTTTATGTATGTTTCTGTGCGATTGCGTGTGTTTCTGTGTGTTTTTGTGTGTTTTTGTGTGTTGCATGTGTTTCTGTGTGTTTTTGTGTGTTTCTGAGTATTACTGTGTTTATGTGTTTCTATGTGTTTGTATGTGTTTTTGTGTCTCACTGTGTGTTACTATCTGTTTCTGTGTGTTTCTGTGTGTTTTTGTGTCTTATTATATGTTTCTGTGTATATGTAGCATGTGTTCCTGCGTCTTACTGTGTGTTTCTGTGCGTTTATGTGTGTTTTTGTGTCTTACTATATGTTTCTGTGTCTTTGCATGTGTTTCTTTGTGTTTCTATGTGTTTGCATGTGTGTCTGTGTGTTTCTGTGTGTTTGCATGTGTTTCTGTGTGTTTTTTTATTTTTGCGTCTTACTGTGTGGTTCTGTGTGTTTATGTGTGTTTTTGTGTCTTACTATATGTTTCTGTGTGTTTGCATGTGTTACTGTATTTCTGTGTGTTTGCATGTGTTTCTCTGTGTTTTTGTGTCTTATTATATGTTTCTGTGTATATGTAGCATGTGTTTCTGCGTCTTACTGTGTGTTTCTGTGCGTTTATGTGTGTTTTTGTATGTTTCTGTGTGATTGCGTGTGTTTCTGTGTGTTTCTGCGTCTTACTGTGTGTTTTTGTGTTTCTATGTGTTTGTATGTGTTTCTGTGTCGTTGCATGTGTTTCTTTGTGTTTCTATGTATTTGCATGTGTGTCTGTGTATTTGTGTATTTCTGCGTCTTACTGTGTGGTTCTGTTTGTTTATGTGTGTTTTTGTGTGTTTCTATGTGTGTGCATGTGTTTCTGTGTGTTTTTATGTGTTTCTGAGTATTACTGTGTGTTCATGTGTCTTGCTATGTGTTTCTGTGTGTTTCTGCGTTTTACTACATGTTTCTGTCTGCTAGCATGTGTTACTGTGTTTCTGTGTATTTGCATGTGTTTCTGTGTGTTTATGTGTGTTTCTGTGTGTTTCTATGTGTGTGCATGTGTTTCTGTGTGTTTTTATGTGTTTCTGAGTATTACTGTGTGTTCATGTGTCTTGCTATGTGTTTCTGTGTGTTTCTGCGTTTTACTACATGTTTCTGTGTGCTTGCATGTGTTACTGTGTTTCTGTGTGTTTGCATGTGTTTCTGTGTGGTGCTGTGTGTTTGCATGTGTTTCTATGTGTTTATGTATGTTTCTGTGCGATTGCGTGTGTTTCTGTGTGTTTTTGTGTGTTGTGTGTTGCATGTGTTTCTATGTGTTTCTATGTGTTTTTGTGTCTCACTGTGTGTTACTATCTGTTTCTGTGTGTTTCTGTGTGTTTTTGTGTATATGTAGCATGTGTTTCTGCGTCTTACTGTGTGGTTCTGTGTGTTTATGTGTGTTTTTGTGTCTTACTATATGTTTCTGTGTCTTTGCATGTGTTACTGTATTTCTGTGTGTTTGCATGTGTTTCTCTGTGTTTTTGTGTCTTATTTTATGTTTCTGTGTATATGTAGCATGTGTTTCTGCGTCTTACTGTGTGTTTCTGTGCGTTTATGTGTGTTGTTGTATATTTCTGTGTGATTGCGTGTGTTTCTGTGTGTTTCTGCGTCTTACTGTGTGTTTTTGTGTTTCTATGTGTTTGTATGTGTTTCTGTGTATATGTAGCATGTGTTTCTGCGTCTTACTGTGTGGTTATGTGTGTTTATGTGTGTTTTTGTGTCTTACTATATGTTTCTTTGCATGCATGTGTTTCTTTGTGTTTCTATGTGTTTGCATGTGTGTCTGTGTGTTTCTGTGTGTTTGCATGTGTTTCTGTGTGTTTGTGTATTTTTGCGTCTTACTGTGTGGTTCTGTGTGTTTATGTGTGTTTTTGTGTCTTACTATATGTTTCTGTGTCTTTGCATGTGTTACTGTATTTCTCTGTGTTTGTATGTGTTTCTCTGTGTTTTTGTGTCTTATTATATGTTTCTGTGTATATGTAGCATGTGTTTCTGCGTCTTACTGTGTGTTTTTGTGTTTCTATGTGTTTGTATGTGTTTCTGCGTCTTACTGTGTGTTTCTGTGCGTTTATGTGTGTTTTTTTATGTTTCTGTGTGATTGCGTGTGTTTCTGTGTGTTTATGTGTGTTTCTGTGTGTTTCTATGTGTGTGCATGTGTTTCTGTGTGTTTGTATGTGTTTCTGTGTATATGTAGCATGTGTTTCTGCGTTTTACTACATGTTTCTGTGTGCTTGCATGTGTTACTGTGTTTCTGTGTGTTTGCATGTGTTTCTGTGTGGTGCTGTGTGTTTGCATGTGTTTCTGTGTGTTTATGTATGTTTCTGTGCGATTGCGTGTGTTTCTTGAGTTTTACTATGTGTTTCTGTGTGTTTGCATCTGTTTCTGTGTGTTTATGTGTGTTTTTCTGTGTTTCTGTGTGTTTTTGTGTTTGCTGTGTGTTTGCATGTGTTTCTCTGTGTTTCCATGTGTTTCATGTGTTTCTGTGTGTTTTATGTTTGTGTTTGTGTGTTTCTCTGTGTTTCTGCGTGTTTCCGTGTATTTCTGCGTCTTATTGTGTTTTTCTGTGTGTTTCTATGTGTTTGTATATGTTTCTGCGTGTTTCCGTGTATTTCTGCGTCTTACTGTGTCTTTCTGTGCGTTTATGTGTGTTTTTGTGTGTTTCTGTGTGCTTGCATGTGTTTCTGTCTGTTTCTGTTTGTTTCTGAGTATTATTGTGTGTTCATTCGTCTTACTATGTGTTTCTGCGTCTTATTAAATGTTTCTAACACAAAGTATGTGTTACTGTGTAGTTTTGCGTCTTTCTGCGTCTTACTGTGTGTTTTTGTGTGTTCATATGTGTTTTTGTGTGTTTGCATGTGTTTCGTGTGTGAAAAAAAAATACACAATAAAATTAAAGTCCCAAATTATTTTAGGTTTACATTATAAGCAATAAAAGAAAATGCACAGGTGGCAAATGGTGACCGGGCGGTGAATGCAACTATGGCAGACATTTAAAAAAACAATGTCTAATGTCTAAATGGAAATTAAGAGAATAGTTGCAGCGCCACACCAGTTACAGAAGACAACAAAAAGACGACCAGACAGACAACAAAAAAACAAAAAAGACAACAAAAACAACAAAGAAGAAAAAGAAAAACAACGACAAAAAAGACAAGTCAACAAAAGACAACAAAAAGACGACAAAAACAACAAAAAAGACAACATAAACAATGAAAAGGCAAAAAAAGACAACAAAAAGACAACAAAAAAAACAAAAAAGACAACAAAGAGAAAAAGACAACAAAAAACAAAAGACAACAAAGACGACCAGACAGAACAAAAAGTCAAAAAAGACAACAATAAAGAAAAACAAAAATACAAAAATAACGACAACAAAGATAACAAAAAAGACAACAAAAAAGACACAAATAAGACAACAAAAAGACAAAAAAGACAAGTCAAAAAAAGACAATGACAGCTAAAGACAAAAACGTCAACAAAAAGACAAGAAAGACAACAAAGAGATGACCACACAGACAACAAAACAACATAAAATAAAAACAAAAACACAAAAACAACAACAAAAAAGACAACAAGTCAACAAAAAGACAACAAAAGACAACAAAAAGACAACAAAAAACAAAAACGTCAACAAAAAGACATAAAAGACAACAAGAAAAGCAAAAACAACGACAAAAAAGACAAGTCAACAAAAGACAACAAATAAGACAACAAAAACAACGACAAAAAAGAAAAACAAAAACACAAAAATAACGACAAAAAAGACAACAAAAACACAACAAAAAGAAAACAAAAGGACGACAAAAAACACAACAAAAAAACACAACAAAAGACAACAAAAAAGAAAACAAATAAGACAACAAAAGGACAACAATGACAACAAAAGATGACAAAGACAACGACGAGACGACCAGACAGACAACAAAAAGACATAAAAGACAACAAGAAAAGCAAAAACAACGACAAAAAAGACAAGTCAACAAAAGACAACAAATAAGACAACAAAAAGACAACAAAAACAATGAAAAGACAACAAAAAGACAACAAATAAGACAACAAAAACAACGACAAAAAAGAAAAACAAAAACACAAAAATAACGACAACAAAGACAACAAAAAAACAAAAAAGACAACAAAAGACAACAAAAAAGAAAACAAATAAGACAACAAAAGACAACAATGACAACAAAAGATGACAAAAACGTCAACAAAAAGACATCAAAGTCAACAAACAACAAAAAAACAAAAAAGACAACAAAGAGACAACAAATAAGACAACAAAAACAACGACAAAAAAGAAAAACAAAAACACAAAAATAACGACAAAAAAGACATCAAAAAGACAACAAAAAGAAAACAAAAGGATGACAAAAAAACAAAAAAGACAACAAAAGGACAACAAAAGACAACAATGACAACAAAAGACAACAAAAACGTCAACAAAGTCAACAAAAGACAACAAAAAAGACAACAAATAAGACAACAAAAGGACAACAAAAGACAATGACAACAAAAGACAACAAAAAAACAAAAAAGACAACTGTTATGTCCCGATGGCATCCAGGGGATGTGGGACCAACAACTAATTTAATCCCCAGGGTGGAAAACCAAGCAGGCGACACACGAGTTCCAATATCAACAGAAGTTTATTGTATTTAAGCCACAAACGGAAAACGATCTCCACCGGAGATGGTCACAAAACAACTTAACAATTCATCAAATAAATTAGTAGGTTGATGCTGAGATTCCTTGCAACAACGGTCTCTGTGAGAGAACAAAGGAACAAAGGGAGACAAGATTAACACTAACAGAAAAGTGCAATACTTGCATAGGCCAGCACACCGTCCACCAACGGAACCCGCGGGAGTCCTTCCCCGACGCCCGCGGCTATCTACAGACCTCAGCAGTTCAACACAGCACCTCCAGTTACTCGGCACTCATGCGATCAGAATCTTCTCATCTCTCTCCACTGCAGCCCAGAGGACTTTAACCCCTGCAGTTAATTACCAGCAACCAGCCGCAGCTGCAAGAGTGATACCTGCACCCAATCAACAGCAACCAGCTGCAGCTGCCAAACTGACGTCACAGCACCGGCACATGCCTAGAGAGGGAGGGAGAGAGAGAGAGAGAGACCAAAAAACAAACAAAAACAGGCCCTTATGGGACGTAACAACAACAAAGAGACGACCAGACAGACAACAAAAAGACAAAAAAGACAATAATAAAGAAAAACAAAAACACAAAAACAACGACAAAAAAGACAAGTCAACAAAAACAATGAAAAGACAACAAAAAGACAACAAAAAGACAACAAAAGGACAACAAAAGACAACAATGACAACAAAAGATGACAAAAACGTCAACAAAAAGACATCAAAGTCAACAAAAGACAACAAAAAAGACAACAAAGAGACGACCAGACAGACAACAAAACGACAACAAAAAGACAACAATAAAGAAAAACAAAAACAACGACAAAAAAGACAAGAACAAGTCAACAAAAAGACAACAAAAGACAATAATAAAGAAAAACAAAAACACAAAAACAACGACAAAAAAGACAAGTCAACAAAAAGACAACAGAATACAACAAAAAGACACAAGAGACAACGACAAAAAAGAAAAACAAAAATAACGACAAAAAAGACAAGTCAAGAAAAAGACAACAAATAAGACAACAAAAAGACAACAAAAACAATGAAAAGACAACAAAAAGACAACAAAAGGACGACAAAAACGTCTACAAAACGACAACAAAAAAACAAAAAAGACAACAAAAGACAACAAATAGACAACAATGACGACAAAAACGTCAACAAAAAGACAACAAAGTCAACAAAAGACAACAAAAAAACAAAAAAGACAACAAAGAGACGACCAGACAACAAAAAAGAAAAACACAAAAACAATGACAAAAAAGACAAGTCAACAAAAAGACAACAAATAAGACAACAAAAACAATGAAAAGACAACAAAAAGACAACAAATAAGACAACAAAAAGACAACAAAAGGATGACAAAAAAGACAACAAAATACAACAAAAACGTCAACAAAGAGACAACAAAGACAACAAAAAAACAAAAACGACAACAAAAAGACAAAAACAAGGACAAAAAAGACAACAAAAAGAAAACAAAAGGACAACAAAAACAATGAAAAGACAACAAAAAGACAACAAAAAACAAAAAAGACAACAAAAGACAACAATGACAAGAAAAATGTCAACAAAAAGACAACAAAGTCAACAAAAGACAGCACAAAACAAAAAAGACAACAAAGAGACGACCAGACACACAACAAAAAAGAAAAACAAAAACAACGACAAAAAAGACAACAAATAAGACAACAAAAAACAAAAAAGACAACAAAGAGACGACCAGACAGACAACAAAAAAGAAAAACAACGACAAAAAAGACAAGTCAAGAAAAAGACAACAAATAAGACAACAAAAACAATGAAAAGACAACAAAAAGACAACAAAAAGAAAACAAAAGACGACAAAAACGTCTACAAAAAGACAACAAAAAAACAAAAAAGACAACAAAAGACAACAAAAAAACAAAAAAGACAACAGAGACGACCAGACAACAAAAAAGAAAAAGAAAAACACAAAAACAATGACAAAAAAGACAAGTCAACAAAAAGACAACAAATAAGACAAAAAAACAAAAAAGACAACAAAAGGACAACAAAAGACAACAATGACAACAATGACAACAAAAGACAACAAAAACGTCAACAAAAGACAACAAAAAAGACAACAAAGAGACGACCAGACAGACAACAAAACGACAACAAAAAGACAATAATAAAGAAAAACAAAAACACAAAAACAACGACAAAAAAGACAACAAGTCAACAAAAAGAAAACAAAAGGACGACAAAAGACAACAAATAAGACAACTAAAAGACAACACAAACAATGAAAAGACAACAAATAAGACAACAAAAACAACAACAAAAAAGAACAATAAAAAAAAAAAAAACACAAAAACAACGACAAAAAAGACAACAAAAGACAACCAAAAAGACAAAGACAACAAAAAACAAAAAAGACAACAAAAGACAACAATGACAACAACAACGTCAACAAAAAGACAACAAAGTCAACAAAAGACAACGCAAAACAAAAAAGACAACAAAGAGACGACCAGACAGACAACAAAAAAGAAAAACAAAAACACAAAAACAACAACAAAAAAGACAAGTCAAGAAAAAGACAACAAAAGACAACAAAAGGATGACAAAAAAGACAACAAAAACGTCAACAAAAAGACAACAAAGACAACAAAAAAGACAACAATGACAACAAAAACGTCAACAAAAGACAACAAAAAAGACAACAAAGAGACGACCAGACAGACAACAAAAAGACAACAAATAAGACAACAAATAAGACAACAAAAACAACGACAAAAAAGAAAAAGAAAAACACAAAAACAACGACAAAAAAGACAACAACAAGTCAACAAAAAGACAAATAAAACAATGAAAAGACAACAAATAAGACAACAAAAACAACGACAAAAAAGAAAAACAAAAACACAAAAACGACAACAAATAAGACAACAAAAGACGACAAAAACGTCAACAAAAAGACAACAAAAAACAAAAAATACAACAAAGAGATGACCAGACAACAAAAAAGAAAAACACAAAAACAATGACAAAAAAGATAAGTCAACAAAAAGACAACAAAAGTCAACAAATAGGACAACAAAAGACAACAAAAACGTCAACAAAAAGACAACAAAGTCAACAAAAGACAACAAAAAAGACAACAAAGAGACGACCAGACAGACAACAAAACGACAAAAAAGACAACAATAAAGAAAAACAAAAACACAAAAACAACAACAAAAAAGACAACAAGTCAACAAAAAGACAACAAAAAGAAAACAAAAGGACGACAAAAGACAACAAATAAGACAAAAAAGACAACAAGAAAAACAAAAACAATGAAAAGACAACAAAAAGACAACAAATAAGACAACAAAAACAACGACAAAAAAGACAACAAAAGACAAGAAAAATGTCAACAAAAAGACAACAAAGTCAACAAAAGACAACACAAAACAAAAAAGACAACAAAGAGATGACCAGACAACAAAAAAGAAAAAGAAAAACACAAAAACAATGACAAAAAAGACAAGTCAACAAAAAGACAACAAAAGACAACAAATAAGACAACAAAAACAATTAAAAGACAACAAAAAGACAACAAAAAAGACAACAAAAGGACAACAAAAAACAACAATGACAACAAAAAGACAACAAAGTCAACAAAAGACAACACAAAACAAAAAAGACAACAAAGAGACGACCAGACAGACAACAAAAAAGAAAAACAAAAAGACAAAAACAACGACAAAAAAGACAAATAAAACACTGAAAAGACAACAAATAAGACAACAAAAACAACGACAAAAAAGAAAAACAAAAACACAAAAAAACGACAAAAAAGACAAGTCAACAAAAAGACAACAAAAGACAACAAATAAGACAACAAAAGACGACAAAAACGTCTACAAAACGACAACAAAAAAACAAAAAAGACAACAAAAGACAACAAAAAAGAAAACAAATAGACAACAAATAAGACAACAATGACAACAAAAGACGACAAAAACGTCAACAAAAAGACAACAAAAAAACAAAAAAGACAACAAAGTCAACAAAAGACAACAAAAAAGACAACAAAGAGACGACCAGACAGACAACAAAACGACAACAAAAAGACAAAAACAAGGACAAAAAAGACAACAAAGTCAACAAAAGACAACAAAAAAACAAAAAAGACAACAAAGAGAAGACCAGACAACAAAACACAAAAACAATGACAAAAAAGACAAGTCAACAAAAAGACAACAAAAGACAACAAAAACAATGAAAAGACAACAAAAAGACAACAAAAACAACGACAAAAAAGAAAAACAAAAACACAAAAATAACGACAAAAAAGACAACAAAAAGACAACAAAAGGATGACAAAAAAGACAACAAAAAGACAACAAAGAGACGACCAGACAGACAACAAAACGACAACAAAAAGACAAAAACAAGGACAAAAAAGACAACAAAAAGAAAACAAAAGGACGACAAAAGACAACAAAAACAATGAAAAGACAACAAAAAGACAACAATAAAGAAAAACAAAAACACAACAAAAGACAACAATGACAAGAAAAATGTCAACAAAAAGACAACAAAAGACAGCACAAAACAAAAAAGACAACAAAGAGACGACCAGACAGACAACGACAAAAAGACAACAACAAAAAGACAAAAAGACAAATAAAACAATGAAAAGACAACAAATAAGACAACAAAAACAACGACAAAAAAGAAAAACAAAAACACAAAAACAACGACAAAAAAGACAAGTCAACAAAAAGACAACAAAAGACAACAAATAAGACAACAAAAGACGACAAAAACGTCAACAAAAGACAACAAAAAACAAAAAAGACAACAAAGAGACGACCAGACAGACAACAAAAAAGAAAAACACAAAAACAACGACAAAAAAGACAAGTCAAGAAAAAGACAACAAATAAGAAAACAAAAGGACGACAAAAAAGACAACAAAAGACGACAAAAACGTCTACAAAAAGACAACAAAAAAACAAAAAAGACAACAAATAAGACAACAAAAGGACAACAAAAGACAACAAAAAAACAAAAAAGACAACAGATACGACCAGACAACAAAAAAGAAAAAGAAAAACACAAAAACAATGACAACAAAAAGACAACAAAAAGACAACAAATAAGACAAAAAAACAAAAAAGACAACAAAAGGACAACAATGACAACAAAAGACAACAAAAACGTCAACAAAAGACGACAACAAAGAGACGACCAGACAGACAACAAAACGACAACAAAAAGACAAAAAAGACAACAATAAAGAAAAACAAAAACACAAAAATAACGACAAAAAAGACAACAAAAAGAAAACAAAAGGATGACAGAAAAGACAACAAAATACAACAAAAACGACAACAAAAAGACAACAAAGAAAACAAAAAAACAAAAAAGACAACAAAGTCAACAAAAGACAACAAAAAAGACAACAAAGAGACGACCAGACAGACAACAAAACGACAACAAAAAGACAAAAACAAGGACAAAAAAGACAACAAAAAGAAAACAAAAGGACGACAAAAGACAACAAAAACAATGAAAAGACAAAAAAGACAACAATGACAAGAAAAATGTCAACAAAAAGACAACAAAAGACAGCACAAAACAAAAAAGACAACAAAGAGACGACCAGACAGACAACAAAAAACAAAAACACAAAAACAAAAACAACGACAAAAAAGACAAAAAGACAAATAAAACAATGAAAAGACAACAAAAAGACAACAAAGACAACAAAAAACAAAAAGACAACAAAGACAACAAAAAACAAAAAAGACAACAAAGAGACGACCAGACAGACAAAACAAAAACAACGACAAAAAAGACAACAAATAAGACAACTAAAAGACGACAAAAACGTCTACAAAAAGACAACAAAAAAACAAAAAAGACAACAAATAAGACGACAAAAACGTCAACAAAAAGACAACAAAGTCAACAAAAGACAACAAAAAAACAAAAAAGACAACAGAGACGACCAGACAACAAAAAAGAAAAAGAAAAACACAAAAACAATGACAAAAAAGACAAGTCAACAAAAAGACAACAAAAACGTCAACAAAAGACAACAAAAAAGACAACAAAAAAGACAACAAAGAGACGACCAGACAGACAACAAAAAGACAAAAAAGACAACAATAAAGAAAAACAAAAACACAAAAACAACGACAAAAAAGACAACAAGTCAACAAAAAGAAAACAAAAGGACGACAAATAAGACAACTAAAAGACAACACAAACAATGAAAAGACAACAAATAAGACAACAAAAACAACGACAAAAAAGAACAATAAAGAAAAACAAAAACACAAAAACAACGACAAAAAAGACAACAAAAGACAACAAAAGGATGACAAAAAAGACAACAAAAGACAACAAAAACGTCAACAAAAAGACAACAAAAAAGACAACAAAAGACAACAATGACGTCAACAAAAGACAACAAAAAGACGACCAGACAGACAACAAAAAGACAACAAAAAAGACAACAAAAACATCGACAAAAAAGACAACAAAAGACGAGAAAAATGTCAACAAAAAGACAACAAAAAACAAAAAAGACAACAAAGAGACGACCAGACAGACAACAAAAAAGAAAAACACAAAAACAACGACAAAAAAGACAAGTCAAGAAAAAGACAACAAATAAGAAAACAAAAGGACGACAAAAAAGACAACAAAAGACGACAAAAACGTCTACAAAAAGACAACAAAAAAACAAAAAAGACAACAAATAAGACAACAAAAGGACAACAAAAGACAACAAAAAAACAAAAAAGACAACAGATACGACCAGACAACAAAAAAGAAAAAGAAAAACACAAAAACAATGACAACAAAAAGACAACAAAAAGACAACAAATAAGACAAAAAAACAAAAAAGACAACAAAAGGACAACAAAAGACAACAATGACAACAAAAGACAACAAAAACGTCAACAAAAGACGACAACAAAGAGACGACCAGACAGACAACAAAACGACAACAAAAAGACAAAAAAGACAACAATAAAGAAAAACAAAAACACAAAAATAACGACAAAAAAGACAACAAAAAGAAAACAAAAGGATGACAGAAAAGACAACAAAATACAACAAAAACGACAACAAAAAGACAACAAAGAAAACAAAAAAACAAAAAAGACAACAAAGTCAACAAAAGACAACAAAAAAGACAACAAAGAGACGACCAGACAGACAACAAAACGACAACAAAAAGACAAAAACAAGGACAAAAAAGACAACAAAAAGAAAACAAAAGGACGACAAAAGACAACAAAAACAATGAAAAGACAAAAAAGACAACAATGACAAGAAAAATGTCAACAAAAAGACAACAAAAGACAGCACAAAACAAAAAAGACAACAAAGAGACGACCAGACAGACAACAAAAAACAAAAACACAAAAACAAAAACAACGACAAAAAAGACAAAAAGACAAATAAAACAATGAAAAGACAACAAAAAGACAACAAAGACAACAAAAAACAAAAAGACAACAAAGACAACAAAAAACAAAAAAGACAACAAAGAGACGACCAGACAGACAAAACAAAAACAATGACAAAAAAGACAACAAATAAGACAACTAAAAGACGACAAAAACGTCTACAAAAAGACAACAAAAAAACAAAAAAGACAACAAATAAGACGACAAAAACGTCAACAAAAAGACAACAAAGTCAACAAAAGACAACAAAAAAACAAAAAAGACAACAGAGACGACCAGACAACAAAAAAGAAAAAGAAAAACACAAAAACAATGACAAAAAAGACAAGTCAACAAAAAGACAACAAAAACGTCAACAAAAGACAACAAAAAAGACAACAAAAAAGACAACAAAGAGACGACCAGACAGACAACAAAAAGACAAAAAAGACAACAATAAAGAAAAACAAAAACACAAAAACAACGACAAAAAAGACAACAAGTCAACAAAAAGAAAACAAAAGGACGACAAATAAGACAACTAAAAGACAACACAAACAATGAAAAGACAACAAATAAGACAACAAAAACAACGACAAAAAAGAACAATAAAGAAAAACAAAAACACAAAAACAACGACAAAAAAGACAACAAAAGACAACAAAAGGATGACAAAAAAGACAACAAAAGACAACAAAAACGTCAACAAAAAGACAACAAAAAAGACAACAAAAGACAACAATGACGTCAACAAAAGACAACAAAAAGACGACCAGACAGACAACAAAAAGACAACAAAAACAACGACAAAAAAGAAAAACAAAAACACAAAAACAACGACAAAAAAGACAACAACAAGTCAACAAAAAGACAAATAAAACAATGAAAAGACAACAAATAAGACAACAAAAACAACGACAAAAAAGAAAAACAAAAACACAAAAACGACAACAAATAAGACAACAAAAGACGACAAAAACGTCAACAAAAAGACAACAAAAAACAAAAAAGACAACAAAAGACAACAAAGAGACGACCAGACAGACAACAAAAAGACAAAAAAGACAACAATAAAGAAAAACAAAAACACAAAAACAACGACAAAAAAGACAACAAGTCAACAAAAAGAAAACAAAAGGACGACAAATAAGACAACTAAAAGACAACACAAACAATGAAAAGACAACAAATAAGACAACAAAAACAACGACAAAAAAGACAACAAAAACGTCAACAAAAAGACAACAAAGACAACAAAAAAGACAACAAAAGACAACAATGACGTCAACAAAAGACAACAAAAAAGACAACAAAGAGACGACCAGACAGACAACAAAAAGACAACAAAAACAACGACAAAAAAGAAAAACAAAAACACAAAAACAACGACAAAAAAGACAACAACAAGTCAACAAAAAGACAAATAAAACAATGAAAAGACAACAAATAAGACAACAAAAAAACGACAAAAAAGAAAAACAAAAACACAAAAACGACAACAAATAAGACAACAAAAGACGACAAAAACGTCAACAAAAGACAACAATGACAACAAAAACGTCAACAAAAAGACAACAAAGTCAACAAAAGACAACAAAAAACAAAAAAGACAACAAAGAGATGACCAGACAACAAAAAAGAAAAACAAAAACACAAAAACAATGACAAAAAAGATAAGTCAACAAAAAGACAACAAAAGACAACAAAAACGTCAACAAAAAGACAACAAAGTCAACAAAAGACAACAAAAAAGACAACAAAGAGACGACCAGACAGACAACAAAAAAGAAAAACAAAAACAACGACAAAAAAGACAAGTCAAGAAAAAGACAACAAATAAGACAACAAAAAGACAACAAAAACAATGAAAAGACAACAAAAAGACAACAAAAAGAAAACAAAAGACGACAAAAACGTCTACAAAAAGACAACAAAAAAACAAAAAAGACAACAAAAGACAACAAAAAAGAAAACAAATAAGACGACAAAAACGTCAACAAAAGACAACAAAAGACAACGCAAAACAAAAAAGACAACAAAGAGACAACCAGACAGACAACAAAAAAGAAAAACAAAAACACAAAAACAACGACAAAAAAGACAAGTCAACAAAAAGACAACAAAAGACAACAAATAAGACGACAAAAAGACAACAATGACAACAAAAACGTCAACAAAAAGACAACAAAGTCAACAAAAGACAACAAAAAACAAAAAAGACAACAAAGAGACGACCAGACAGACAACAAAAAAGAAAAACAAAAACACAAAAACAACGACAAAAAAGACAAGTCAACAAAAAGACAACAAAAGACAACAAATAAGACGACAAAAAGACAACAATGACAACAAAAACGTCAACAAAAAGACAACAAAGTCAACAAAAGACAACAAAAAACAAAAAAGACAACAAAGAGACGACCAGACAGACAACAAAAAAGAAAAACAAAAACACAAAAACAACGACAAAAAAGACAAGTCAAGAAAAAGACAACAAATAAGACAACAAAAAGACAACAAAAACAATGAAAAGACAACAAAAAGACGACAAAAAAGACAACAAAAGACAACAAATAGACAACAATGACAACAAATAAGACAACAACGACAAAAAAGACAACAACAAGTCAACAAAAAGACAAATAAAACAATGAAAAGACAACAAATAAGACAACAAAAAGACAACAAAGACAACAAAAAACAAAAAGACAACAAAGAGACGACCAGACAGACAAAACAAAAACAACGACAAAAAAGACAACAAATAAGACAACAAAAAGACAACAAAAGACGACAAAAACGTCTACAAAAAGACAACAAAAAAACAAAAAAGACAACAAAAAAGAAAACAAAAAGACAACAAAGTCAACAAAAGACAACAAAAAAACAAAAAAGACAACAGAGACGACCAGACAACAAAAAAGAAAAAGAAAAACACAAAAACAATGACAAAAAAGACAAGTCAACAAAAAGACAACAAAAACGTCAACAAAAGACAACAAAAAAGACAACAAAAAAGACAACAAAGAGACGACCAGACAGACAACAAAAAGACAAAAAAGACAACAATAAAGAAAAACAAAAACACAAAAACAACGACAAAAAAGACAACAAGTCAACAAAAAGAAAACAAAAGGACGACAAATAAGACAACTAAAAGACAACACAAACAATGAAAAGACAACAAATAAGACAACAAAAACAACGACAAAAAAGAACAATAAAGAAAAACAAAAACACAAAAACAACGACAAAAAAGACAACAAAAGACAACAAAAGGATGACAAAAAAGACAACAAAAGACAACAAAAACGTCAATAAAAAGACAACAAAGACAACAAAAAAGACAACAATGACAACAAAAACGTCAACAAAAGACAACAAAAAAGACAACAAAGAGACGACCAAAAAGACAACAAAAAGACAACAAATAAGACAACAAAAACAACGACAAAAAAGAAAAACAAAAACACAAAAACAACGACAAAAAAGACAACAACAAGTCAACAAAAAGACAAATAAAACAATGAAAAGACAACAAATAAGACAACAAAAACAACGACAAAAAAGAAAAACAAAAACACAAAAACGACAACAAATAAGACAACAAAAGACGACAAAAACGTCAACAAAAAGACAACAAAAAACAAAAAAGACAACAAAAGACAACAATGACAACAAAAACGTCAACAAAAAGACAACAAAAAACAAAAAAGACAACAAAGAGATGACCAGACAACAAAAAAGAAAAACAAAAACACAAAAACAATGACAAAAAAGATAAGTCAACAAAAAGACAACAAAAGACAACAAATAGGACAACAAAAGACAACAAAAACGTCAACAAAAAGACAACAAAGTCAACAAAAGACAACAAAAAAGACAACAAAGAGACGACCAGACAGACAACAAAACGACAAAAAAGACAACAATAAAGAAAAACAAAAACACAAAAACAACAACAAAAAAGACAACAAGTCAACAAAAAGACAACAAAAAGAAAACAAGGACGACAAAAGACAACAAATAAGACAAAAAAGACAACAAGAAAAACAAAAACAATGAAAAGACAACAAAAAGACAACAAATAAGACAACAAAAACAACGACAAAAAAGACAACAAAAAGACAACAAAGTCAACAAAAGACAACACAAAACAAAAAAGACAACAAAGAGATGACCAGACAACAAAAAAGAAAAACACAAAAACAATGACAAAAAAGACAAGTCAACAAAAGACAACAAATAAGACAACAAAAACAATTAAAAGACAACAAAAAAGACAACAAAAGGACAACAAAAAACAACAATGACAACAAAAAGACAACAAAGTCAACAAAAGACAACACAAAACAAAAAAGACAACAAAGAGACGACCAGACAGACAACAAAAAAGAAAAACAAAAACACAAAAACAACGACAAAAAAGACAAATAAAACACTGAAAAGACAACAAATAAGACAACAAAAACAACGACAAAAAAGAAAAACAAAAACACAAAAAAACGACAAAAAAGACAAGTCAACAAAAAGACAACAAAAGACAACAAATAAGACAACAAATAAGAAAACAAAAGACGACAAAAACGTCTACAAAACGACAACAAAAAAGACAACAAAAGACAACAAAAAAGAAAACAAATAGACAACAATGACAACAAATAAGACAACAATGACAACAAAAGACGACAAAAACGTCAACAAAAAGACAACAAAAAAACAAAAAAACAAAAAAGACAACAAAGTCAACAAAAGACAACAAAAAAGACAACAAAGAGACGACCAGACAGACAACAAAAAGACAAAAACAAGGACAAAAAAGACAACAAAAAAACAAAAAAGACAACAAAGAGAAGACCAGACAACAAAAAAGAAAAACACAAAAACAATGACAAAAAAGACAAGTCAACAAAAAGACAACAAAAGACAACAAAAACAATGAAAAGACAACAAAAAGACAACAAAAAGAAAACAAAAGGATGACAAAAAAGACAACAAAATACAACAAAAAGACAACAAAGAAAACAAAAAAGACAACAAAAAGACAACAAAGAGACGACCAGACAGATAACAAAACGACAACAAAAAGACAAAAACAAGGACAAAAAAGACAACAAAAAGAAAACAAAAGGACGACAAAAGACAACAAAAACAATGAAAAGACAACAAAAAGACAACAATAAAGAAAAACAAAAACACAACAAAAGACAACAATGACAAGAAAAATGTCAACAAAAAGACAACAAAAGACAACAATGACAACAAAAACGTCAACAAAAGACAACAAAAAAGACAACAAAGAGACGACCAGACAGACAACAAAACGACAACAAAAAGACAAAAAAGACAACAATAAAGAAAAACAAAAACACAAAAATAACGACAAAAAAGACAACAAAAAGAAAACAAAAGGATGACAGAAAAGACAACAAAATACAACAAAAACGTCAACAAAAAGACAACAAAGAAAACAAAAAAACAAAAAAGACAACAAAGTCAACAAAAGACAACAAAAAAGACAACAAAGAGACGACCAGACAGACAACAAAACGACAACAAAAAGACAAAAACAAGGACAAAAAAGACAACAAAAAGAAAACAAAAGGACGACAAAAGACAACAAAAACAATGAAAAGACAACAAAAAGACAACAATAAAGAAAAACAAAAACACAACAAAAGACAACAATGACAAGAAAAATGTCAACAAAAAGACAACAAAAGACAGCACAAAACAAAAAAGACAACAAAGAGACGACCAGACAGACAACGACAAAAAGACAACAACAAAAAGACAAAAAGACAAATAAAACAATGAAAAGACAACAAATAAGACAACAAAAACAACGACAAAAAAGAAAAACAAAAACACAAAAACAACGACAAAAAAGACAAGTCAACAAAAAGACAACAAAAGACAACAAATAAGACAACAAAAGACGACAAAAACGTCAACAAAAGACAACAAAAAACAAAAAAGACAACAAAGAGACGACCAGACAGACAACAAAAAAGAAAAACACAAAAACAACGACAAAAAAGACAAGTCAAGAAAAAGACAACAAATAAGAAAACAAAAGGACGACAAAAAAGACAACAAAAGACGACAAAAACGTCTACAAAAAGACAACAAAAAAACAAAAAAGACAACAAATAAGACAACAAAAGGACAACAAAAGACAACAAAAAAACAAAAAAGACAACAGATACGACCAGACAACAAAAAAGAAAAAGAAAAACACAAAAACAATGACAACAAAAAGACAACAAAAAGACAACAAATAAGACAAAAAAACAAAAAAGACAACAAAAGGACAACAAAAGACAACAATGACAACAAAAGACAACAAAAACGTCAACAAAAGACGACAACAAAGAGACGACCAGACAGACAACAAAACGACAACAAAAAGACAAAAAGACAACAAAGACAACAAAGACAACAAAAAACAAAAAGACAACAAAGACAACAAAAAACAAAAAAGACAACAAAGAGACGACCAGACAGACAAAACAAAAACAACGACAAAAAAGACAACAAATAAGACAACTAAAAGACGACAAAAACGTCTACAAAAAGACAACAAAAAAACAAAAAAGACAACAAATAAGACGACAAAAACGTCAACAAAAAGACAACAAAGTCAACAAAAGACAACAAAAAAACAAAAAAGACAACAGAGACGACCAGACAACAAAAAAGAAAAAGAAAAACCCAAAAACAATGACAAAAAAGACAAGTCAACAAAAGACAACAAAAAAGACAACAAAAAAGACAACAAAGAGACGACCAGACAGACAACAAAAAGACAAAAAAGACAACAATAAAGAAAAACAAAAACACAAAAACAACGACAAAAAAGACAACAAGTCAACAAAAAGAAAACAAAAGGACGACAAATAAGACAACTAAAAGACAACACAAACAATGAAAAGACAACAAATAAGACAACAAAAACAACGACAAAAAAGAACAATAAAGAAAAACAAAAACACAAAAACAACGACAAAAAAGACAACAAAAGACAACAAAAGGATGACAAAAAAGACAACAAAAGACAACAAAAACGTCAACAAAAAGACAACAAAAAAGACAACAAAAGACAACAATGACGTCAACAAAAGACAACAAAAAAGACAACAAAGAGACGACCAGACAGACAACAAAAAGACAACAAAAACAACGACAAAAAAGAAAAACAAAAACACAAAAACAACGACAAAAAAGACAACAAGTCAACAAAAAGACAAATAAAACAATGAAAAGACAACAAATAAGACAACAAAAACAACGACAAAAAAGAAAAACAAAAACACAAAAACGACAACAAATAAGACAACAAAAGACGACAAAAACGTCAACAAAAAGACAACAAAAAACAAAAAAGACAACAAAAGACAACAAAGAGACGACCAGGGGTCCGTTTCAGGTAGGAGGATTAGTGGAAACTCTGAGTTTGTTAAGCCTGAGATGAGGGAAACTCTGAGTTTTCCGTTTCAGAAAGAGAGGTAACTTAACCTCTGAGTCAGTTACTATGGTAACTGAGCCTATGAACCTAACCTGGTCGGGAGCAGGTTTTCTTCAAGAAACCTCGAGTTTCTTGAAGACTCCTCCCCATGTATGTATGAAGAGAATTATCGCTCCTCCCTCTGACACAGCGCTCTTCATTTCCTCATTAATTCATTCAGTCTGGATCAGGAGCATTTCAGCGCAGTTTGTTATATTGGCGTGAATAAAATAAAACATTGTTGGTTTATTAACTGTTAGGCAGATTTTAAAAAATTGTTTTTTCTCAAAACATGACATTTCCTTTTATCGACGATTCCGTTGAAGACGCTGTATGGCAGGGAGTTAAACATATGTCGGAAGATGATATTTTAATTTCCAGATAACTATTTGAGCGCTATGGTTTTTCATCCCAGTCTATCAGTTATGTAAGCTACATAACCTTATCTGTCCTCATATCACTAACGTCACCCATCGTGGACATGCTCTACATCCCAGCACATTCTTGCATTACAGTTGTCTCTACAACCTTGGTGATAATAATAATTTTAATAAAGCGCCGTCAGAAGAGATCGCTCTGAAACGTTGTTTAACTGCTATAAATCATCTCATGCTTTGTGTTTGGGCTTAATTAAATCCTGACAGTCTAAGCTTTCAACCGATGTGCTGCATGACCATATATTTAGAAGATTTAATGCGTCAAATTTATAACAAAGTTTAAGCAGCGTCCACTTTGAGCGTGAGTGTCCAGTTTACGGGTCAGTGAAAGTAAAGAGTTTAAACATTTGTAGTGTTCCCTGGACACAGACCAGTCAGAGACATTAAAAAGGAGTTCCACAGGATTGCAGGTGAATGATGTAAACCCTTTGAAATGAACGATTATGAATTATAATTCTGTTAATGATGGTGCTGCAGCCTCAGAATGGGATTAGTAGCCTAGGACTTTTTCGCCCGGAGTATTGCACCTACCTGAAATACGGTAGATTTGAAGTAATATTATCTTATGATTAAATATGATATACATCATATTGGAATATAAGCATTTACTCTAGCAGCAATTTTCTCCAGCGCAATTTCTCTCTCTTTGCAGCAGCCGCTGTGTTGCTTTTTTTAACGAAATACATGTTCAAACTCGCTGTCTGTGCGCATGAGTATTTCCGCCGACCCGTTTGTTTGTGGTTGTTGCCATGGTGAATCGTAGTATCATGGCTCCATTCATGCTGTCTTTGGTGCACGCGCGTAACCCTGAGTCAACCTACTCCGAGTTGATTGAACCAACTCGAATCAGCCGTTGTGAAACCGAAAACTCAGAGTTTCCCATCTCAGGCTCAATCAACTCAGAGATCAGGCTCAGACTCAGAGTTTGTTGAACCTCCTACCTGAAACGGACCCCAGACAGACAACAAAAAGACAAAAAAGACAACAATAAATAAAAACAAAAACACAAAAACAACGACAAAAAAGACAACAAGTCAACAAAAAGAAAACAAAAGGACGACAAATAAGACAACTAAAAGACAACACAAACAATGAAAAGACAACAAATAAGACAACAAAAACAACGACAAAAAAGACAACAAAAGACAACAAAAAGACAACAAAAGGATGACAAAAAAGACAACAAAAACGTCAACAAAAAGACAACAAAGACAACAAAAAAGACAACAAAAGACAACAATGACGTCAACAAAAGACAACAAAAAAGACAACAAAGAGACGACCAGACAGACAACAAAAAGACAACAAAAACAACGACAAAAAAGAAAAACAAAAACACAAAAACAACGACAAAAAAGACAACAACAAGTCAACAAAAAGACAAATAAAACAATGAAAAGACAACAAATAAGACAACAAAAAAACGACAAAAAAGAAAAACAAAAACACAAAAACGACAACAAATAAGACAACAAAAGACGACAAAAACGTCAACAAAAAGACAACAAAAAAGACAACAAAAGACAACAATGACAACAAAAACGTCAACAAAAAGACAACAAAGTCAACAAAAGACAACAAAAAACAAAAAAGACAACAAAGAGATGACCAGACAACAAAAAAGAAAAACAAAAACAAAAAAACAATGACAAAAAAGATAAGTCAACAAAAAGACAACAAAAGACAACAAAAACGTCAACAAAAAGACAACAAAGTCAACAAAAGACAACAAAAAAGACAACAAAGAGACGACCAGACAGACAACAAAAAAGAAAAACAAAAACAACGACAAAAAAGACAAGTCAAGAAAAAGACAACAAATAAGACAACAAAAAGACAACAAAAACAATGAAAAGACAACAAAAAGACAACAAAAAGAAAACAAAAGACGACAAAAACGTCTACAAAAAGACAACAAAAAAACAAAAAAGACAACAAAAGACAACAAAAAAGAAAACAAATAAGACGACAAAAACGTCAACAAAAGACAACAAAAGACAACGCAAAACAAAAAAGACAACAAAGAGACAACCAGACAGACAACAAAAAAGAAAAACAAAAACACAAAAACAACGACAAAAAAGACAAGTCAACAAAAAGACAACAAAAGACAACAAATAAGACGACAAAAAGACAACAATGACAACAAAAACGTCAACAAAAAGACAACAAAGTCAACAAAAGACAACAAAAAACAAAAAAGACAACAAAGAGACGACCAGACAGACAACAAAAAAGAAAAACAAAAACACAAAAACAACGACAAAAAAGACAAGTCAACAAAAAGACAACAAAAGACAACAAATAAGACGACAAAAAGACAACAATGACAACAAAAACGTCAACAAAAAGACAACAAAGTCAACAAAAGACAACAAAAAACAAAAAAGACAACAAAGAGACGACCAGACAGACAACAAAAAAGAAAAACAAAAACACAAAAACAACGACAAAAAAGACAAGTCAAGAAAAAGACAACAAATAAGACAACAAAAAGACAACAAAAACAATGAAAAGACAACAAAAAGACGACAAAAAAGACAACAAAAGACAACAAATAGACAACAATGACAACAAATAAGACAACAACGACAAAAAAGACAACAACAAGTCAACAAAAAGACAAATAAAACAATGAAAAGACAACAAATAAGACAACAAAAAGACAACAAAGACAACAAAAAACAAAAAGACAACAAAGAGACGACCAGACAGACAAAACAAAAACAACGACAAAAAAGACAACAAATAAGACAACAAAAAGACAACAAAAGACGACAAAAACGTCTACAAAAAGACAACAAAAAAGACAACAAAAAAGAAAACAAAAAGACAACAAAGTCAACAAAAGACAACAAAAAAACAAAAAAGACAACAGAGACGACCAGACAACAAAAAAGAAAAAGAAAAACACAAAAACAATGACAAAAAAGACAAGTCAACAAAAAGACAACAAAAACGTCAACAAAAGACAACAAAAAAGACAACAAAGAGACGACCAGACAGACAACAAAAAGACAAAAAAGACAACAATAAAGAAAAACAAAAACACAAAAACAACGACAAAAAAGACAACAAGTCAACAAAAAGAAAACAAAAGGACGACAAATAAGACAACTAAAAGACAACACAAACAATGAAAAGACAACAAATAAGACAACAAAAACAACGACAAAAAAGAACAATAAAGAAAAACAAAAACACAAAAACAACGACAAAAAAGACAACAAAAGACAACAAAAGGATGACAAAAAAGACAACAAAAGACAACAAAAACGTCAATAAAAAGACAACAAAGACAACAAAAAAGACAACAATGACAACAAAAACGTCAACAAAAGACAACAAAAAAGACAACAAAGAGACGACCAAAAAGACAACAAAAAGACAACAAATAAGACAACAAAAACAACGACAAAAAAGAAAAACAAAAACACAAAAACAACGACAAAAAAGACAACAACAAGTCAACAAAAAGACAAATAAAACAATGAAAAGACAACAAATAAGACAACAAAAACAACGACAAAAAAGAAAAACAAAAACACAAAAACGACAACAAATAAGACAACAAAAGACGACAAAAACGTCAACAAAAAGACAACAAAAAAGACAACAAAAGACAACAATGACAACAAAAACGTCAACAAAAAGACAACAAAAAACAAAAAAGACAACAAAGAGATGACCAGACAACAAAAAAGAAAAACAAAAACACAAAAACAATGACAAAAAAGATAAGTCAACAAAAAGACAACAAAAGACAACAAATAGGACAACAAAAGACAACAAAAACGTCAACAAAAAGACAACAAAGTCAACAAAAGACAACAAAAAAGACAACAAAGAGACGACCAGACAGACAACAAAACGACAAAAAAGACAACAATAAAGAAAAACAAAAACACAAAAACAACAACAAAAAAGACAACAAGTCAACAAAAAGACAACAAAAAGAAAACAAGGACGACAAAAGACAACAAATAAGACAAAAAAGACAACAAGAAAAACAAAAACAATGAAAAGACAACAAAAAGACAACAAATAAGACAACAAAAACAACGACAAAAAAGACAACAAAAAGACAACAAAGTCAACAAAAGACAACACAAAACAAAAAAGACAACAAAGAGATGACCAGACAACAAAAAAGAAAAACACAAAAACAATGACAAAAAAGACAAGTCAACAAAAGACAACAAATAAGACAACAAAAACAATTAAAAGACAACAAAAAAGACAACAAAAGGACAACAAAAAACAACAATGACAACAAAAAGACAACAAAGTCAACAAAAGACAACACAAAACAAAAAAGACAACAAAGAGACGACCAGACAGACAACAAAAAAGAAAAACAAAAACACAAAAACAACGACAAAAAAGACAAATAAAACACTGAAAAGACAACAAATAAGACAACAAAAACAACGACAAAAAAGAAAAACAAAAACACAAAAAAACGACAAAAAAGACAAGTCAACAAAAAGACAACAAAAGACAACAAATAAGACAACAAATAAGACAACAAAAGACGACAAAAACGTCTACAAAACGACAACAAAAAAGACAACAAAAGACAACAAAAAAGAAAACAAATAGACAACAATGACAACAAATAAGACAACAATGACAACAAAAGACGACAAAAACGTCAACAAAAAGACAACAAAAAAACAAAAAAACAAAAAAGACAACAAAGTCAACAAAAGACAACAAAAAAGACAACAAAGAGACGACCAGACAGACAACAAAAAGACAAAAACAAGGACAAAAAAGACAACAAAAAACAAAAAAGACAACAAAGAGAAGACCAGACAACAAAAAAGAAAAACACAAAAACAATGACAAAAAAGACAAGTCAACAAAAAGACAACAAAAGACAACAAAAACAATGAAAAGACAACAAAAAGACAACAAAAAGAAAACAAAAGGATGACAAAAAAGACAACAAAATACAACAAAAAGACAACAAAGAAAACAAAAAAGACAACAAAAAGACAACAAAGAGACGACCAGACAGATAACAAAACGACAACAAAAAGACAAAAACAAGGACAAAAAAGACAACAAAAAGAAAACAAAAGGACGACAAAAGACAACAAAAACAATGAAAAGACAACAAAAAGACAACAATAAAGAAAAACAAAAACACAACAAAAGACAACAATGACAAGAAAAATGTCAACAAAAAGACAACAAAAGACAACAATGACAACAAAAACGTCAACAAAAGACAACAAAAAAGACAACAAAGAGACGACCAGACAGACAACAAAACGACAACAAAAAGACAAAAAAGACAACAATAAAGAAAAACAAAAACACAAAAATAACGACAAAAAAGACAACAAAAAGAAAACAAAAGGATGACAGAAAAGACAACAAAATACAACAAAAACGTCAACAAAAAGACAACAAAGAAAACAAAAAAACAAAAAAGACAACAAAGTCAACAAAAGACAACAAAAAAGACAACAAAGAGACGACCAGACAGACAACAAAACGACAACAAAAAGACAAAAACAAGGACAAAAAAGACAACAAAAAGAAAACAAAAGGACGACAAAAGACAACAAAAACAATGAAAAGACAACAAAAAGACAACAATAAAGAAAAACAAAAACACAACAAAAGACAACAATGACAAGAAAAATGTCAACAAAAAGACAACAAAAGACAGCACAAAACAAAAAAGACAACAAAGAGACGACCAGACAGACAACGACAAAAAGACAACAACAAAAAGACAAAAAGACAACTAAAACAATGAAAAGACAACAAATAAGACAACAAAAACAACGACAAAAAAGAAAAACAAAAACACAAAAACAACGACAAAAAAGACAAGTCAACAAAAAGACAACAAAAGACAACAAATAAGACAACAAAAGACGACAAAAACGTCAACAAAAGACAACAAAAAACAAAAAAGACAACAAAGAGACGACCAGACAGACAACAAAAAAGAAAAACACAAAAACAACGACAAAAAAGACAAGTCAAGAAAAAGACAACAAATAAGAAAACAAAAGGACGACAAAAAAGACAACAAAAGACGACAAAAACGTCTACAAAAAGACAACAAAAAAACAAAAAAGACAACAAATAAGACAACAAAAGGACAACAAAAGACAACAAAAAAACAAAAAAGACAACAGATACGACCAGACAACAAAAAAGAAAAAGAAAAACACAAAAACAATGACAACAAAAAGACAACAAAAAGACAACAAATAAGACAAAAAAACAAAAAAGACAACAAAAGGACAACAAAAGACAACAATGACAACAAAAACGTCAACAAAAGACGACAACAAAGAGACGACCAGACAGACAACAAAACGACAACAAAAAGACAAAAAGACAACAAAGACAACAAAGACAACAAAAAACAAAAAGACAACAAAGACAACAAAAAACAAAAAAGACAACAAAGAGACGACCAGACAGACAAAACAAAAACAACGACAAAAAAGACAACAAATAAGACAACTAAAAGACGACAAAAACGTCTACAAAAAGACAACAAAAAAACAAAAAAGACAACAAATAAGACGACAAAAACGTCAACAAAAAGACAACAAAGTCAACAAAAGACAACAAAAAAACAAAAAAGACAACAGAGACGACCAGACAACAAAAAAGAAAAAGAAAAACCCAAAAACAATGACAAAAAAGACAAGTCAACAAAAGACAACAAAAAAGACAACAAAAAAGACAACAAAGAGACGACCAGACAGACAACAAAAAGACAAAAAAGACAACAATAAAGAAAAACAAAAACACAAAAACAACGACAAAAAAGACAACAAGTCAACAAAAAGAAAACAAAAGGACGACAAATAAGACAACTAAAAGACAACACAAACAATGAAAAGACAACAAATAAGACAACAAAAACAACGACAAAAAAGAACAATAAAGAAAAACAAAAACACAAAAACAACGACAAAAAAGACAACAAAAGACAACAAAAGGATGACAAAAAAGACAACAAAAGACAACAAAAACGTCAACAAAAAGACAACAAAAAAGACAACAAAAGACAACAATGACGTCAACAAAAGACAACAAAAAAGACAACAAAGAGACGACCAGACAGACAACAAAAAGACAACAAAAACAACGACAAAAAAGAAAAACAAAAACACAAAAACAACGACAAAAAAGACAACAACAAGTCAACAAAAAGACAAATAAAACAATGAAAAGACAACAAATAAGACAACAAAAACAACGACAAAAAAGAAAAACAAAAACACAAAAACGACAACAAATAAGACAACAAAAGACGACAAAAACGTCAACAAAAAGACAACAAAAAACAAAAAAGACAACAAAAGACAACAAAGAGACGACCAGGGGTCCGTTTCAGGTAGGAGGATTAGTGGAAACTCTGAGTTTGTTAAGCCTGAGATGAGGGAAACTCTGAGTTTTCCGTTTCAGAAAGAGAGGTAACTTAACCTCTGAGTCAGTTACTATGGTAACTGAGCCTATGAACCTAACCTGGTCGGGAGCAGGTTTTCTTCAAGAAACCTCGAGTTTCTTGAAGACTCCTCCCCATGTATGTATGAAGAGAATTATCGCTCCTCCCTCTGACACAGCGCTCTTCATTTCCTCATTAATTCATTCAGTCTGGATCAGGAGCATTTCAGCGCAGTTTGTTATATTGGCGTGAATAAAATAAAACATTGTTGGTTTATTAACTGTTAGGCAGATTTTAAAAAATTGTTTTTTCTCAAAACATGACATTTCCTTTTATCGACGATTCCGTTGAAGACGCTGTATGGCAGGGAGTTAAACATATGTCGGAAGATGATATTTTAATTTCCAGATAACTATTTGAGCGCTATGGTTTTTCATCCCAGTCTATCAGTTATGTAAGCTACATAACCTTATCTGTCCTCATATCACTAACGTCACCCATCGTGGACATGCTCTACATCCCAGCACATTCTTGCATTACAGTTGTCTCTACAACCTTGGTGATAATAATAATTTTAATAAAGCGCCGTCAGAAGAGATCGCTCTGAAACGTTGTTTAACTGCTATAAATCATCTCATGCTTTGTGTTTGGGCTTAATTAAATCCTGACAGTCTAAGCTTTCAACCGATGTGCTGCATGACCATATATTTAGAAGATTTAATGCGTCAAATTTATAACAAAGTTTAAGCAGCGTCCACTTTGAGCGTGAGTGTCCAGTTTACGGGTCAGTGAAAGTAAAGAGTTTAAACATTTGTAGTGTTCCCTGGACACAGACCAGTCAGAGACATTAAAAAGGAGTTCCACAGGATTGCAGGTGAATGATGTAAACCCTTTGAAATGAACGATTATGAATTATAATTCTGTTAATGATGGTGCTGCAGCCTCAGAATGGGATTAGTAGCCTAGGACTTTTTCGCCCGGAGTATTGCACCTACCTGAAATACGGTAGATTTGAAGTAATATTATCTTATGATTAAATATGATATACATCATATTGGAATATAAGCATTTACTCTAGCAGCAATTTTCTCCAGCGCAATTTCTCTCTCTTTGCAGCAGCCGCTGTGTTGCTTTTTTTAACGAAATACATGTTCAAACTCGCTGTCTGTGCGCATGAGTATTTCCGCCGACCCGTTTGTTTGTGGTTGTTGCCATGGTGAATCGTAGTATCATGGCTCCATTCATGCTGTCTTTGGTGCACGCGCGTAACCCTGAGTCAACCTACTCCGAGTTGATTGAACCAACTCGAATCAGCCGTTGTGAAACCGAAAACTCAGAGTTTCCCATCTCAGGCTCAATCAACTCAGAGATCAGGCTCAGACTCAGAGTTTGTTGAACCTCCTACCTGAAACGGACCCCAGACAGACAACAAAAAGACAAAAAAGACAACAATAAAGAAAAACAAAAACACAAAAACAACGACAAAAAAGACAACAAGTCAACAAAAAGAAAACAAAAGGACGACAAATAAGACAACTAAAAGACAACACAAACAATGAAAAGACAACAAATAAGACAACAAAAACAACGACAAAAAAGACAACAAAAGACAACAAAAAGACAACAAAAGGATGACAAAAAAGACAACAAAAACGTCAACAAAAAGACAACAAAGACAACAAAAAAGACAACAAAAGACAACAATGACGTCAACAAAAGACAACAAAAAAGACAACAAAGAGACGACCAGACAGACAACAAAAAGACAACAAAAACAACGACAAAAAAGAAAAACAAAAACACAAAAACAACGACAAAAAAGACAACAACAAGTCAACAAAAAGACAAATAAAACAATGAAAAGACAACAAATAAGACAACAAAAACAACGACAAAAAAGAAAAACAAAAACACAAAAACGACAACAAATAAGACAACAAAAGACGACAAAAACGTCAACAAAAAGACAACAAAAAAGATAACAAAAGACAACAATGACAACAAAAACGTCAACAAAAAGACAACAAAGTCAACAAAAGACAACAAAAAACAAAAAAGGCAACAAAGAGATGACCAGACAACAAAAAAGAAAAACAAAAACACAAAAACAATGACAAAAAAGATAAGTCAACAAAAAGACAACAAAAGACAACAAAAACGTCAACAAAAAGACAACAAAGTCAACAAAAGACAACAAAAAAGACAACAAAGAGACGACCAGACAGACAACAAAAAAGAAAAACAACGACAAAAAAGACAAGTCAAGAAAAAGACAACAAATAAGACAACAAAAAGACAACAAAAACAATGAAAAGACAACAAAAAGACAACAAAAAGAAAACAAAAGACGACAAAAACGTCTACAAAAAGACAACAAAAAAACAAAAAAGACAACAAAAGACAACAAAAAAGAAAACAAATAAGACGACAAAAACGTCAACAAAAGACAACAAAAAAGACAACAGAGACGACCAGACAACAAAAAAGAAAAAGAAAAACACAAAAACAATGACAAAAAAGACAAGTCAACAAAAAGACAACAAATAAGACAAAAAAACAAAAAAGACAACAAAAGACAACAAAAACGTCAACAAAAGACAACAAAAAAGACAACAAAGAGACGACCAGACAGACAACAAAACGACAACAAAAAGACAATAATAAAGAAAAACAAAAACACAAAAACAACGACAAAAAAGACAACAAGTCAACAAAAAGAAAACAAAAGGACGACAAAAGACAACAAATAAGACAACTAAAAGACAACACAAACAATGAAAAGACAACAAAAAGACAACAAATAAGACAACAAAAACAACAACAAAAAAGAACAATAAAGAAAAACAAAAACACAAAAACAACGACAAAAAAGACAACAAAAGACAACAAAAAAGACAACAAATAAGACAACAAAAACGTCAACAAAAAGACAAAGACAACAAAAAACAAAAAAGACAACAAAAGACAACAATGACAACAACAACGTCAACAAAAAGACAACAAAAGACAACGCAAAACAAAAAAGACAACAAAGAGACAACCAGACAGACAACAAAAAAGAAAAACAAAAACACAAAAACAACGACAAAAAAGACAAGTCAACAAAAAGACAAAAAAAGACAACAAATAAGACGACAAAAAGACAACAATGACAACAAAAACGTCAACAAAAAGACAAAGTCAACAAAAGACAACAAAAAACAAAAAAGACAACAAAGAGACGACCAGACAGACAACAAAAAAGAAAAACAAAAACACAAAAACAACGACAAAAAAGACAAGTCAACAAAAAGACAACAAAAGACAACAAATAAGACGACAAAAAGACAACAATGACAACAAAAACGTCAACAAAAAGACAACAAAGTCAACAAAAGACAACAAAAAACAAAAAAGACAACAAAGAGACGACCAGACAGACAACAAAAAAGAAAAACAAAAACACAAAAACAACGACAAAAAAGACAAGTCAAGAAAAAGACAACAAATAAGACAACAAAAAGACAACAAAAACAATGAAAAGACAACAAAAAGACGACAAAAAAGACAACAAAAGACAACAAATAGACAACAATGACAACAAATAAGACAACAACGACAAAAAAGACAACAACAAGTCAACAAAAAGACAAATAAAACAATGAAAAGACAACAAATAAGACAACAAAAAGACAACAAAGACAACAAAAAACAAAAAGACAACAAAGAGACGACCAGACAGACAAAACAAAAACAACGACAAAAAAGACAACAAATAAGACAACAAAAAGACAACAAAAGACGACAAAAACGTCTACAAAAAGACAACAAAAAAACAAAAAAGACAACAAAAAAGAAAACAAAAAGACAACAAAGTCAACAAAAGACAACAAAAAAACAAAAAAGACAACAGAGACGACCAGACAACAAAAAAGAAAAAGAAAAACACAAAAACAATGACAAAAAAGACAAGTCAACAAAAAGACAACAAAAACGTCAACAAAAGACAACAAAAAAGACAACAAAAAAGACAACAAAGAGACGACCAGACAGACAACAAAAAGACAAAAAAGACAACAATAAAGAAAAACAAAAACACAAAAACAACGACAAAAAAGACAACAAGTCAACAAAAAGAAAACAAAAGGACGACAAATAAGACAACTAAAAGACAACACAAACAATGAAAAGACAACAAATAAGACAACAAAAACAACGACAAAAAAGAACAATAAAGAAAAACAAAAACACAAAAACAACGACAAAAAAGACAACAAAAGGATGACAAAAAAGACAACAAAAGACAACAAAAACGTCAATAAAAAGACAACAAAGACAACAAAAAAGACAACAATGACAACAAAAACGTCAACAAAAGACAACAAAAAAGACAACAAAGAGACGACCAGACAGACAACAAAAAGACAACAAATAAGACAACAAAAACAACGACAAAAAAGACAACAACAAGTCAACAAAAAGACAAATAAAACAATGAAAAGACAACAAATAAGACAACAAAAACAACGACAAAAAAGAAAAACAAAAACACAAAAACGACAACAAATAAGACAACAAAAGACGACAAAAACGTCAACAAAAAGACAACAAAAAACAAAAAAGACAACAAAAGACAACAATGACAACAAAAACGTCAACAAAAAGACAACAAAAAACAAAAAAGACAACAAAGAGATGACCAGACAACAAAAAAGAAAAACAAAAACACAAAAACAATGACAAAAAAGATAAGTCAACAAAAAGACAACAAAAGACAACAAATAGGACAACAAAAGACAACAAAAACGTCAACAAAAAGACAACAAAGTCAACAAAAGACAACAAAAAAGACAACAAAGAGACGACCAGACAGACAACAAAAAGACAAAAACAAGGACAAAAAAGACAAATAAAACACTGAAAAGACAACAAATAAGACAACAAAAACAACGACAAAAAAGAAAAACAAAAACACAAAAAAACGACAAAAAAGACAAGTCAACAAAAAGACAACAAAAGACAACAAATAAGACAACAAATAAGACAACAAAAGACGACAAAAACGTCTACAAAACGACAACAAAAAAGACAACAAAAGACAACAAAAAAGAAAACAAATAGACAACAATGACAACAAATAAGACAACAATGACAACAAAAGACGACAAAAACGTCAACAAAAAGACAACAAAAAAACAAAAAAGACAACAAAGTCAACAAAAGACAACAAAAAAGACAACAAAGAGACGACCAGACAGACAACAAAAAGACAAAAACAAGGACAAAAAAGACAACAAAAAACAAAAAAGACAACAAAGAGAAGACCAGACAACAAAAAAGAAAAACACAAAAACAATGACAAAAAAGACAAGTCAACAAAAAGACAACAAAAGACAACAAAAACAATGAAAAGACAACAAAAAGACAACAAATAAGACAACAAAAACAACGACAAAAAACAAAAACAAAAACACAAAAATAACGACAAAAAAGACAACAAAAAGAAAACAAAAGGATGACAAAAAAGACAACAAAATACAACAAAAAGACAACAAAGAAAACAAAAAAGACAACAAAAAGACAACAAAGAGACGACCAGACAGATAACAAAACGACAACAAAAAGACAAAAACAAGGACAAAAAAGACAACAAAAAGAAAACAAAAGGACGACAAAAGACAACAAAAACAATGAAAAGACAACAAAAAGACAACAATAAAGAAAAACAAAAACACAACAAAAGACAACAATGACAAGAAAAATGTCAACAAAAAGACAACAATGACAACAAAAACGTCAACAAAAGACAACAAAAAAGACAACAAAGAGACGACCAGACAGACAACAAAACGACAACAAAAAGACAAAAAAGACAACAATAAAGAAAAACAAAAACACAAAAATAACGACAAAAAAGACAACAAAAAGAAAACAAAAGGATGACAGAAAAGACAACAAAATACAACAAAAACGTCAACAAAAAGACAACAAAGAAAACAAAAAAACAAAAAAGACAACAAAGTCAACAAAAGACAACAAAAAAGACAACAAAGAGACGACCAGACAGACAACAAAACGACAACAAAAAGACAAAAACAAGGACAAAAAAGACAACAAAAAGAAAACAAAAGGACGACAAAAGACAACAAAAACAATGAAAAGACAACAAAAAGACAACAATAAAGAAAAACAAAAACACAACAAAAGACAACAATGACAAGAAAAATGTCAACAAAAAGACAACAAAAGACAGCACAAAACAAAAAAGACAACAAAGAGACGACCAGACAGACAACGACAAAAAGACAACAACAAAAAGACAAAAAGACAAATAAAACAATGAAAAGACAACAAATAAGACAACAAAAACAACGACAAAAAAGAAAAACAAAAACACAAAAACAACGACAAAAAAGACAAGTCAACAAAAAGACAACAAAAGACAACAAATAAGACAACAAAAGACGACAAAAACGTCAACAAAAGACAACAAAAAACAAAAAAGACAACAAAGAGACGACCAGACAGACAACAAAAAAGAAAAACACAAAAACAACGACAAAAAAGACAAGTCAAGAAAAAGACAACAAATAAGAAAACAAAAGGACGACAAAAAAGACAACAAAAGACGACAAAAACGACAACAAAAAGACAACAAAGAAAACAAAAAAACAAAAAAGACAACAAAGTCAACAAAAGACAACAAAAAAGACAACAAAGAGACGACCAGACAGACAACAAAACGACAACAAAAAGACAAAAACAAGGACAAAAAAGACAACAAAAAGAAAACAAAAGGACGACAAAAGACAACAAAAACAATGAAAAGACAAAAAAGACAACAATGACAAGAAAAATGTCAACAAAAAGACAACAAAAGACAGCACAAAACAAAAAAGACAACAAAGAGACGACCAGACAGACAACAAAAAACAAAAACACAAAAACAAAAACAACGACAAAAAAGACAAAAAGACAAATAAAACAATGAAAAGACAACAAAAAGACAACAAAGACAACAAAAAACAAAAAGACAACAAAGACAACAAAAAACAAAAAAGACAACAAAGAGACGACCAGACAGACAAAACAAAAACGACAAAAAAGACAACAAATAAGACAACTAAAAGACGACAAAAACGTCTACAAAAAGACAACAAAAAAACAAAAAAGACAACAAATAAGACGACAAAAACGTCAACAAAAAGACAACAAAGTCAACAAAAGACAACAAAAAAACAAAAAAGACAACAGAGACGACCAGACAACAAAAAAGAAAAAGAAAAACACAAAAACAATGACAAAAAAGACAAGTCAACAAAAAGACAACAAAAACGTCAACAAAAGACAACAAAAAAGACAACAAAAAAGACAACAAAGAGACGACCAGACAGACAACAAAAAGACAAAAAAGACAACAATAAAGAAAAACAAAAACACAAAAACAACGACAAAAAAGACAACAAGTCAACAAAAAGAAAACAAAAGGACGACAAATAAGACAACTAAAAGACAACACAAACAATGAAAAGACAACAAATAAGACAACAAAAACAACGACAAAAAAGAACAATAAAGAAAAACAAAAACACAAAAACAACGACAAAAAAGACAACAAAAGACAACAAAAGGATGACAAAAAAGACAACAAAAGACAACAAAAACGTCAACAAAAAGACAACAAAAAAGACAACAAAAGACAACAATGACGTCAACAAAAGACAACAAAAAAGACAACAAAGAGACGACCAGACAGACAACAAAAAGACAACAAAAACAACGACAAAAAAGAAAAACAAAAACACAAAAACGACAACAAATAAGACAACAAAAGACGACAAAAACGTCAACAAAAAGACAACAAAAAACAAAAAAGACAACAATAAAGAAAAACAAAAACACAAAAACAACGACAAAAAAGACAACAAGTCAACAAAAAGAAAACAAAAGGACGACAAATAAGACAACTAAAAGACAACACAAACAATGAAAAGACAACAAATAAGACAACAAAAACAACGACAAAAAAGACAACAAAAGACAACAAAAAGACAACAAAAGGATGACAAAAAAGACAACAAAAACGTCAACAAAAAGACAACAAAGACAACAAAAAAGACAACAAAAGACAACAATGACGTCAACAAAAGACAACAAAAAAGACAACAAAGAGACGACCAGACAGACAACAAAAAGACAACAAAAACAACGACAAAAAAGAAAAACAAAAACACAAAAACAACGACAAAAAAGACAACAACAAGTCAACAAAAAGACAAATAAAACAATGAAAAGACAACAAATAAGACAACAAAAACAACGACAAAAAAGAAAAACAAAAACACAAAAACGACAACAAATAAGACAACAAAAGACGACAAAAACGTCAACAAAAAGACAACAAAAGACAACAATGACAACAAAAACGTCAACAAAAAGACAACAAAGTCAACAAAAGACAACAAAAAACAAAAAAGACAACAAAGAGATGACCAGACAACAAAAAAGAAAAACAAAAACACAAAAACAATGACAAAAAAGATAAGTCAACAAAAAGACAACAAAAGACAACAAAAACGTCAACAAAAAGACAACAAAGTCAACAAAAGACAACAAAAAAGACAACAAAGAGACGACCAGACAGACAACAAAAAAGAAAAACAAAAACAACGACAAAAAAGACAAGTCAAGAAAAAGACAACAAATAAGACAACAAAAAGACAACAAAAACAATGAAAAGACAACAAAAAGACAACAAAAAGAAAACAAAAGACGACAAAAACGTCTACAAAAAGACAACAAAAAAACAAAAAAGACAACAAAAGACAACAAAAAAGAAAACAAATAAGACGACAAAAACGTCAACAAAAGACAACAAAAAAGACAACAGAGACGACCAGACAACAAAAAAGAAAAAGAAAAACACAAAAACAATGACAAAAAAGACAAGTCAACAAAAAGACAACAAATAAGACAAAAAAACAAAAAAGACAACAAAAGACAACAATGACAACAATGACAACAAAAGACAACAAAAACGTCAACAAAAGACAACAAAAAAGACAACAAAGAGACGACCAGACAGACAACAAAACGACAACAAAAAGACAATAATAAAGAAAAACAAAAACACAAAAACAACGACAAAAAAGACAACAAGTCAACAAAAAGAAAACAAAAGGACGACAAAAGACAACAAATAAGACAACTAAAAGACAACACAAACAATGAAAAGACAACAAAAAGACAACAAATAAGACAACAAAAACAACAACAAAAAAGAACAATAAAGAAAAACAAAAACACAAAAACAACGACAAAAAAGACAACAAAAGACAACAAAAAAGACAACAAATAAGACGACAAAAACGTCAACAAAAAGACAAAGACAACAAAAAACAAAAAAGACAACAAAAGACAACAATGACAACAACAACGTCAACAAAAAGACAACAAAAGACAACGCAAAACAAAAAAGACAACAAAGAGACAACCAGACAGACA
This sequence comes from Gymnocephalus cernua, assembly GCA_023631565.1. Classification (NCBI taxonomy): domain Eukaryota; kingdom Metazoa; phylum Chordata; class Actinopteri; order Perciformes; family Percidae; genus Gymnocephalus; species Gymnocephalus cernua. Next base: position 2,893,938 of record JALJEH010000025.1, on the reverse strand, counting down.
ACAAAAAAGAAAAACAAAAACACAAAAACAACGACAAAAAAGACAAGTCAACAAAAAGACAACAAAAGACAACAAATAAGACGACAAAAAGACAACAATGACAACAAAAACGTCAACAAAAAGACAACAAAGTCAACAAAAGACAACAAAAAACAAAAAAGACAACAAAGAGACGACCAGACAGACAACAAAAAAGAAAAACAAAAACACAAAAACAACGACAAAAAAGACAAGTCAACAAAAAGACAACAAAAGACAACAAATAAGACGACAAAAAGACAACAATGACAACAAAAACGTCAACAAAAAGACAACAAAGTCAACAAAAGACAACAAAAAACAAAAAAGACAACAAAGAGACGACCAGACAGACAACAAAAAAGAAAAACAAAAACACAAAAACAACGACAAAAAAGACAAGTCAAGAAAAATACAACAAAAAGACAACAAAAAGACAACTAAAACAATGAAAAGACAACAAAAAGACAACAAAAAAGACAACAAAAGACAACAAATAGACAACAATGACAACAAATAAGACAACTACGACAAAAAAGACAACAACAAGTCAACAAAAAGACAAATAAAACAATGAAAAGACAACAAATAAGACAACAAAAAGACAACAAAGACAACAAAAAACAAAAAGACAACAAAGAGACGACCAGACAGACAAAACAAAAACAACGACAAAAAAGACAACAAAAAAGAAAACAAAAAGCCAACAAAGTCAACAAAAGACAACAAAAAAACAAAAAAGACAACAGAGACGACCAGACAACAAAAAAGAAAAAGAAAAACACAAAAACAATGACAAAAAAGACAAGTCAACAAAAAGACAACAAAAACGTCAACAAAAGACAACAAAAAAGACAACAAAAAAGACAACAAAGAGACGACCAGACAGACAACAAAAAGACAAAAAAGACAACAATAAAGAAAAACAAAAACACAAAAACAACGACAAAAAAGACAACAAGTCAACAAAAAGAAAACAAAAGGACGACAAATAAGACAACTAAAAGACAACACAAACAATGAAAAGACAACAAATAAGACAACAAAAACAACGACAAAAAAGAACAATAAAGAAAAACAAAAACACAAAAACAACGACAAAAAAGACAACAAAAGACAACAAAAGGATGACAAAAAAGACAACAAAAGACAACAAAAACGTCAATAAAAAGACAACAAAGACAACAAAAAAGACAACAATGACAACAAAAACGTCAACAAAAGACAACAAAAAAGACAACAAAGAGACGACCAGACAGACAACAAAAAGACAACAAAAAGACAACAAAAACAACGACAAAAAAGAAAAACAAAAACACAAAAACAACGACAAAAAAGACAACAACAAGTCAACAAAAAGACAAATAAAACAATGAAAAGACAACAAATAAGACAACAAAAACAACGACAAAAAAGAAAAACAAAAACACAAAAACGACAACAAATAAGACAACAAAAGACGACAAAAACGTCAACAAAAAGACAACGAAAAACAAAAAAGACAACGAAAGACAACAATGACAACAAAAACGTCAACAAAAAACAAAAAAGACAACAAAGAGATGACCAGACAACAAAAAAGAAAAACAAAAACACAAAAACAATGACAAAAAAGATAAGTCAACAAAAAGACAACAAAAGACAACAAATAGGACAACAAAAGACAACAAAAACGTCAACAAAAAGACAACAAAGTCAACAAAAGACAACAAAAAAGACAACAAAGAGACGACCAGACAGACAACAAAACGACAAAAAAGACAACAATAAAGAAAAACAAAAACACAAAAACAACAACAAAAAAGACAACAAGTCAACAAAAAGACAACAAAAAGAAAACAAAAGGACGACAAAAGACAACAAATAAGACAAAAAAGACAACAAGAAAAACAAAAACAATGAAAAGACAACAAAAAGACAACAAATAAGACAATAAAAACAACGACAAAAAAGACAACAAAAAGACAACAAAGTCAACAAAAGACAACACAAAACAAAAAAGACAACAAAGAGATGACCAGACAACAAAAAAGAAAAAGAAAAACACAAAAACAATGACAAAAAAGACAAGTCAACAAAAAGACAACAAAAGACAACAAATAAGACAACAAAAACAATTAAAAGACAACAAAAAAGACAACAAAAGGACAACAAAAAACAACAATGACAACAAAAAGACAACAAAGTCAACAAAAGACAACACAAAACAAAAAAGACAACAAAGAGACGACCAGACAGACAACAAAAAAGAAAAACAAAAACACAAAAACAACGACAAAAAAGACAAATAAAACACTGAAAAGACAACAAATAAGACAACAAAAACAACGACAAAAAAGAAAAACAAAAACACAAAAAAACGACAAAAAAGACAAGTCAACAAAAAGACAACAAAAGACAACAAATAAGACAACAAATAAGACAACAAAAGACGACAAAAACGTCTACAAAACGACAACAAAAAAGACAACAAAAGACAACAAAAAAGAAAACAAATAGACAACAATGACAACAATGACAACAAAAGACGACAAAAACGTCAACAAAAAGACAACAAAAAAACAAAAAAGACAACAAAGTCAACAAAAGACAACAAAGAGACGACCAGACAGACAACAAAAAGACAAAAACAAGGACAAAAAAGACAACAAAAAACAAAAAAGACAACAAAGAGAAGACCAGACAACAAAAAAGAAAAACACAAAAACAATGACAAAAAAGACAAGTCAACAAAAAGACAACAAAAGACAACAAAAACAATGAAAAGACAACAAAAAGACAACAAATAAGACAACAAAAACAACGACAAAAAACAAAAACAAAAACACAAAAATAACGACAAAAAAGACAACAAAAAGAAAACAAAAGGATGACAAAAAAGACAACAAAATACAACAAAAAGACAACAAAGAAAACAAAAAAGACAACAAAAAGACAACAAAGAGACGACCAGACAGATAACAAAACGACAACAAAAAGACAAAAACAAGGACAAAAAAGACAACAAAAAGAAAACAAAAGGACGACAAAAGACAACAAAAACAATGAAAAGACAACAAAAAGACAACAATAAAGAAAAACAAAAACACAACAAAAGACAACAATGACAAGAAAAATGTCAACAAAAAGACAACAATGACAACAAAAACGTCAACAAAAGACAACAAAAAAGACAACAAAGAGACGACCAGACAGACAACAAAACGACAACAAAAAGACAAAAAAGACAACAATAAAGAAAAACAAAAACACAAAAATAACGACAAAAAAGACAACAAAAAGAAAACAAAAGGATGACAGAAAAGACAACAAAATACAACAAAAACGTCAACAAAAAGACAACAAAGAAAACAAAAAAACAAAAAAGACAACAAAGTCAACAAAAGACAACAAAAAAGACAACAAAGAGACGACCAGACAGACAACAAAAAGACAAAAACAAGGACAAAAAAGACAACAAAAAGAAAACAAAAGGACGACAAAAGACAACAAAAACAATGAAAAGACAAAAAAGACAACAATGACAAGAAAAATGTCAACAAAAAGACAACAAAAGACAGCACAAAACAAAAAAGACAACAAAGAGACGACCAGACAGACAACAAAAAACAAAAACACAAAAACAAAAACAACGACAAAAAAGACAAAAAGACAAATAAAACAATGAAAAGACAACAAAAAGACAACAAAGACAACAAAAAACAAAAAGACAACAAAGAGACGACCAGACAGACAAAACAAAAACAACGACAAAAAAGACAACAAATAAGACAACAAAAGACGACAAAAACGTCTACAAAAAGACAACAAAAAAACAAAAAAGACAACAAATAAGACGACAAAAACGTCAACAAAAAGACAACAAAGTCAACAAAAGACAACAAAAAAACAAAAAAGACAACAGAGACGACCAGACAACAAAAAAGAAAAAGAAAAACACAAAAACAATGACAAAAAAGACAAGTCAACAAAAAGACAACAAAAACGTCAACAAAAGACAACAAAAAAGACAACAAAGAGACGACCAGACAGACAACAAAAAGACAAAAAAGACAACAAGTCAACAAAAAGAAAACAAAAGGACGACAAATAAGACAACTAAAAGACAACACAAACAATGAAAAGACAACAAATAAGACAACAAAAACAACGACAAAAAAGAACAATAAAGAAAAACAAAAACACAAAAACAACGACAAAAAAGACAACAAAAGACAACAAAAAGACAACAAAAGGATGACAAAAAAGACAACAAAAGACAACAAAAACGTCAACAAAAAGACAACAAAGACAACAAAAAAGACAACAAAAGACAACAATGACGTCAACAAAAGACAACAAAAAAGACAACAAAGAGACGACCAGACAGACAACAAAAAGACAACAAAAACAACGACAAAAAAGAAAAACAAAAACACAAAAACAACGACAAAAAAGACAACAACAAGTCAACAAAAAGACAAATAAAACAATGAAAAGACAACAAATAAGACAACAAAAAAGAAAAACAAAAACACAAAAACGACAACAAATAAGACAACAAAAGACGACAAAAACGTCAACAAAAAGACAACAAAAAACAAAAAAGACAACAATGACAACAAAAACGTCAACAAAAAGACAACAAAGTCAACAAAAGACAACAAAAAAGACAACAAAGAGATGACCAGACAACAAAAAAGAACAAGAAAAACACAAAAACAATGACAAAAAAGATAAGTCAACAAAAAGACAACAAAAGACAACAAATAGGACAACAAAAGACAACAAAAACGTCAACAAAAAGACAACAAAGTCAACAAAAGACAACAAAAACGACAACAAAGAGACGACCAGACAGACAACAAAACGACAAAAAAGACAACAATAAAGAAAAACAAAAACACAAAAACAACAACAAAAAAGACAACAAGTCAACAAAAAGACAACAAATAAGACAACAAAAGACGACAAAAAAGACAACAAGAAAAACAAAAACAATGAAAAGACAACAAAAAGACAACAAATAAGACAACAAAAACAACGACAAAAAAGACAACAAAAGACAAGAAAAATGTCAACAAAAAGACAACAAAGTCAACAAAAGACAACACAAAACAAAAAAGACAACAAAGAGACGACCAGACAGACAACAAAAAAGAAAAACAAAAACACAAAAACAACAACAAGTCAATAAAAAGACAAATAAAACAATGAAAAGACAACGACAAAAAAGACAAGTCAAGAAAAAGACAACAAAAGACAACAAATAAGACAACAAAAACAATGAAAAGACAACAAAAAGACGACAAAAAAGACAACAAAAGACGACAAAAACGTCTACAAAAAGACAACAAAAAAGACAACAAAAGACAACAAAAAAGAAAACAAATAAGACAACAAAAGGACAACAAAAGACAACAATGACAACAAAAGAGTCAACAAAAGACAACAAAAAAACAAAAAAGACAACAGAGACGACCAGACAACAAAAAAGAAAAAGAAAAACACAAAAACAATGACAAAAAAGACAACAAAAGACAACAAATAAGACAACAAAAACAATTAAAAGACAACAAAAAGACAACAAAAAAGACAACAAAAGGACAACAAAAAACAACAATGACAACAAAAAGACAACAAAGTCAACAAAAGACAACACAAAACAAAAAAGACAACAAAGAGACGACCAGACAGACAACAAAAAAGAAAAACAAAAACACAAAAACAACGACAAAAAAGACAAATAAAACACTGAAAAGACAACAAATAAGACAACAAAAACAACGACAAAAAAGAAAAACAAAAACACAAAAAAACGACAAAAAAGACAAGTCAACAAAAAGACAACAAAAGACAACAAATAAGACAACAAAAGACGACAAAAACGTCTACAAAACGACAACAAAAAAACAAAAAAGACAACAAAAGACAACAAAAAAGAAAACAAATAGACAACAAATAAGACAACAATGACAACAAAAGACGACAAAAACGTCAACAAAAAGACAACAAAAAAACAAAAAAGACAACAAAGTCAACAAAAGACAACAAAAAAGACAACAAAGAGACGACCAGACAGACAACAAAACGACAACAAAAAGACAAAAACAAGGACAAAAAAGACAACAAAGTCAACAAAAGACAACAAAAAAACAAAAAAGACAACAAAGAGAAGACCAGACAACAAAACACAAAAACAATGACAAAAAAGACAAGTCAACAAAAAGACAACAAAAGACAACAAAAACAATGAAAAGACAACAAAAAGACAACAAAAACAACGACAAAAAAGAAAAACAAAAACACAAAAATAACGACAAAAAAGACAACAAAAAGAAAACAAAAGGATGACAAAAAAGACAACAAAATACAACAAAAAGACAACAAAGAAAACAAAAAAGACAACAAAAAGACAACAAAGAGACGACCAGACAGACAACAAAACGACAACAAAAAGACAAAAACAAGGACAAAAAAGACAACAAAAAGAAAACAAAAGGACGACAAAAGACAACAAAAACAATGAAAAGACAACAAAAAGACAACAATAAAGAAAAACAAAAACACAACAAAAGACAGCACAAAACAAAAAAGACAACAAAGAGACGACCAGACAGACAACAAAAAAGCAAACAACGACAAAAAGACAACAACAAAAAGACAAAAAGACAAATAAAACAATGAAAAGACAACAAATAAGACAACAAAAACAACGACAAAAAAGAAAAACAAAAACACAAAAACAACGACAAAAAAGACAAGTCAACAAAAAGACAACAAAAGACAACAAATAAGACAACAAAAGACGACAAAAACGTCAACAAAAGACAACAAAAAACAAAAAAGACAACAAAGAGACGACCAGACAGACAACAAAAAAGAAAAACACAAAAACAACGACAAGTCAAGAAAAAGACAACAAATAAGAAAACAAAAAGACAACAAAAAGACAACAAAAGGACGACAAAAAAGACAACAAAAGACGACAAAAACGTCTACAAAAAGACAACAAAAAAACAAAAAAGACAACAAATAAGACAACAAAAGGACAACAAAAGACAACAAAAAAACAAAAAAGACAACAGATACGACCAGACAACAAAAAAGAAAAAGAAAAACACAAAAACAATGACAACAAAAAGACAACAAATAAGACAAAAAAACAAAAAAGACAACAAAAGGACAACAAAAGACAACAAAAACGTCAACAAAAGACAACAAAAAAGACAACAAAGAGACGACCAGACAGACAACAAAACGACAACAAAAAGACAAAAAAGACAACAATAAAGAAAAACAAAAACACAAAAATAACGACAAAAAAGACAACAAAAAGAAAACAAAAGGATGACAGAAAAGACAACAAAATACAACAAAAACGACAACAAAAAGACAACAAAGAAAACAAAAAAACAAAAAAGACAACAAAGTCAACAAAAGACAACAAAAAAGACAACAAAGAGACGACCAGACAGACAACAAAACGACAACAAAAAGACAAAAACAAGGACAAAAAAGACAACAAAAAGAAAACAAAAGGACGACAAAAGACAACAAAAACAATGAAAAGACAAAAAAGACAACAATGACAAGAAAAATGTCAACAAAAAGACAACAAAAGACAGCACAAAACAAAAAAGACAACAAAGAGACGACCAGACAGACAACAAAAAACAAAAACACAAAAACAAAAACAACGACAAAAAAGACAAAAAGACAAATAAAACAATGAAAAGACAACAAAAAGACAACAAAGACAACAAAAAACAAAAAGACAACAAAGACAACAAAGAGACGACCAGACAGACAAAACAAAAACGACAAAAAAGACAACAAATAAGACAACTAAAAGACAACAAAAGACGACAAAAACGTCTACAAAAAGACAACAAAAAAACAAAAAAGACAACAAATAAGACGACAAAAACGTCAACAAAGTCAACAAAAGACAAAAAAACAAAAAAGACAACAGAGAAGACCAGACAACAAAAAAGAAAAAGAATAACACAAAAACAATGACAAAAAAGACAAGTCAACAAAAAGACAACAAAAACGTCAACAAAAGACAACAAAAAAGACAACAAAGAGACGACCAGACAGACAACAAAAAGACAAGAAAGACAACAATAAAGAAAAACAAAAACACAAAAACAACGACAAAAAAGACAACAAGTCAACAAAAAGAAAACAAAAGGACGACAAATAAGACAACTAAAAGACAACACAAACAATGAAAAGACAACAAATAAGACAACAAAAACAACGACAAAAAAGAACAATAAAGAAAAACAAAAACACAAAAACAACGACAAAAAAGACAACAAAAGACAACAAAAGGATGACAAAAAAGACAACAAAAGACAACAAAAACGTCAACAAAAAGACAACAAAGACAACAAAAAAGACAACAAAAGACAACAATGACGTCAACAAAAGACAACAAAAAAGACAACAAAGAGACGACCAGACAGACAACAAAAAGACAACAAAAACAACGACAAAAAAGAAAAACAAAAACACAAAAACAACGACAAAAAAGACAACAACAAGTCAACAAAAAGACAAATAAAACAATGAAAAGACAACAAATAAGACAACAAAAACAACGACAAAAAAGAAAAACAAAAACGACAACAAATAAGACAACAAAAGACGACAAAAACGTCAACAAAAAGACAACAAAAACGTCAACAAAAAGACAACAAAGTCAACAAAAGACAACAAAAAACAAAAAAGACAACAAAGAGATGACCAGACAACAAAAAAGAAAAACAAAAACACAAAAACAATGACAAAAAAGATAAGTCAACAAAAAGACAACAAAAGACAACAAATAGGACAACAAAAGACAACAAAAACGTCAACAAAAGACAACGAAAAAGACAACAAAGAGACGACCAGACAGACAACAAAACGACAAAAAAGACAACAATAAAGAAAAACAAAAACACAAAAACAACAACAAAAAAGACAACAAGTCAACAAAAAGACAACAAAAGGACGACAAAAGACAACAAATAAGACAACAAAAGACGACAAAAAAGACAACAAGAAAAACAAAAACAATGAAAAGACAACAAAAAGACAACAAATAAGACGACAAAAAAGACAACAAAAGACAAGAAAAATGTCAACAAAAAGACAACAAAGTCAACAAAAGACAACACAAAACAAAAAAGACAACAAAGAGACGACCAGACAGACAACAAAAAAGAAAAACAAAAACACAAAAACAACAACAAGTCAATAAAAAGACAAATAAAACAATGAAAAGACAACGACAAAAAAGACAAGTCAAGAAAAAGACAACAAAAGACAACAAATAAGACAACAAAAACAATGAAAAGACAACAAAAAGACAACAAAAGGACGACAAAAAAGACAACAAAAGACGACAAAAAAGACAACAAAAGACAACAAAAAAGAAAACAAATAAGACAACAAAAGGACAACAAAAGACAACAAAAGACAACAAAAAAACAAAAAAGACAACAGAGACGACCAGACAACAAAAAAGAAAAAGAAAAACACAAAAACAATGACAAAAAAGACAAGTCAACAAAAAGACAACAAATAAGACAACAAAAACAATTAAAAGACAACAAAAAAGACAACAAAAGGACAACAAAAAACAACAATGACAACAAAAAGACAACAAAGTCAACAAAAGACAACACAAAACAAAAAAGACAACAAAGAGACGACCAGACAGACAACAAAAAAGAAAAACAAAAACACAAAAACAACGACAAAAAAGAAAAACAAAAACACAAAAAAACGACAAAAAAGACAAGTCAACAAAAAGACAACAAAAGACAACAAATAAGACAACAAAAGACGACAAAAACGTCTATAAAAAGGCAACAAAAAAACAAAAAAGACAACAAAAGACAACAAAAAAGAAAACAAATAGACAACAAATAAGACAACAAAAGACGACAAAAACGTCAACAAAAAGACAACAAAAAAGACAACAAAGTCAACAAAAGACAACAAAAAAGACAACAAAGAGACGACCAGACAGACAACAAAAAGACAAAAACAAGGACAAAAAAGACAACAAAGTCAACAAAAGACAACAAAAAAACAAAAAAGACAACAAAGAGAAGACCAGACAACAAAACACAAAAACAATGACAAAAAAGACAAGTCAACAAAAAGACAACAAAAGACAACAAAAACAATGAAAAGACAACAAAAAGACAACAAAAAGACAACAAATAAGACAACAAAAACAACGACAAAAAAGAAAAACAAAAACACAAAAATAACGACAAAAAAGACAACAAAAAGACAACAAAAAGAAAACAAAAGGATGACAAAAAAGACAACAAAATACAACAAAAAGACAACAAAGAAAACAAAAAAGACAACAAAAAGACAACAAAGAGACGACCAGACAGACAACAAAACGACAACAAAAAGACAAAAACAAGGACAAAAAAGAAAACAAAAGGACGACAAAAGACAACAAAAACAATGAAAAGACAACAAAAAGACAACAATAAAACAAAAACACAACAAAAGACAACAATGACAAGAAAAATGTCAACAAAAAGACAACAAAAGACAGCACAAAACAAAAAAGACAACAAAGAGACGACCAGACAGACAACAAAAAACAAAAACACAAACAACGACAAAAAGACAACAACAAAAAGACAAAAAGACAAATAAAACAATGAAAAGACAACAAATAAGACAACAAAAACAACGACAAAAAAGAAAAACAAAAACACAAAAACAACGACAAAAAAGACAAGTCAACAAAAAGACAACAAAAGACAACAAATAAGACAACAAAAGACGACAAAAACGTCAACAAAAAACAAAAAAGACAACAAAGAGACGACCAGACAGACAACAAAAAGAAAACAAAAGGACGACAAAAAAGACAACAAAAGACGACAAAAACGTCTACAAAAAGACAACAAAAAACAAAAACGACAACAAAAAAGAAAACAAATAAGACAACAAAAGGACAACAAAAGACAACAAAAAAACAAAAAAGACAACAGATACGACCAGACAACAAAAAAGAAAAAGAAAAACACAAAAACAATGACAACAAAAAGACAACAAATAAGACAAAAAAACAAAAAAGACAACAAAAAAGACAACAAAGAGACGACCAGACAGACAACAAAACGACAACAAAAAGACAAAAAAGACAACAATAAAGAAAAACAAAAACACAAAAATAACGACAAAAAAGACAACAAAAAGAAAACAAAAGGATGACAGAAAAGACAACAAAATACAACAAAAACGTCAACAAAAAGACAACAAAGAAAACAAAAAAACAAAAAAGACAACAAAGTCAACAAAAGACAACAAAAAAGACAACAAAGAGACGACCAGACAGACAACAAAAAACAAAAACACAAAAACAAAAACAACGACAAAATAGACAAAAAGACAAATAAAACAATGAAAAGACAACAAAAAGACAACAAAGACAACAAAAAACAAAAAAGACAACAAAGAGACGACCAGACAGACAAAACAAAAACAACGACAAAAAAGACAACAAAAAGACAACAAAAGACGACAAAAACGTCTACAAAAAGACAACAAAAAAACAAAAAAGAAGACGACAAAAACGTCAACAAAAAAGACAACAGAGACGACCAGACAACAAAAAAGAAAAAGAAAAACACAAAAACAACGACAAAAAAGACAACAAGTCAACAAAAAGAAAACAAAAGGACGACAAATAAGACAACTAAAAGACAACACAAACAATGAAAAGACAACAAATAAGACAACAAAAACAACGACAAAAAAGAACAATAAAGAAAAACAAAAACACAAAAACAACGACAAAAAAAACAAAAGACAACAAAAAGACAACAAAAGGATGACAAAAAAGACAACAAAAGACAACAAAAACGTCAACAAAAAGACAACAAAGACAACAAAAAAGACAACAATGACGTCAACAAAAAAGACAACAAAGAGACGACCAGACAGACAACAAAAAGACAACAAAAAGACAACAAAAACAACGACAAAAAAGAAAAACAAAAACACAAAAACAACGACAAAAAAGACAACAACAAGTCAACAAAAAGACAAATAAAACAATGAAAAGACAACAAATAAGACAACAAAAACAACGACAAAAAAGAAAAACAAAAACACAAAAACGACAACAAATAAGACAACAAAAGACAACAAAAAGACAACAAAAAAGACAACAAAAGACAACAATGACAACAAAAACGTCAACAAAAAGACAACAAAGTCAACAAAAGACAACAAAAAACAAAAAAGACAACAAAGAGATGACCAGACAACAAAAAAGAAAAACACAAAAACAATGACAAAAAAGATAAGTCAACAAAAAGACAACAAAAGACAACAAATAGGACAACAAAAGACGACAAAAACGTCTATAAAAAGGCAACAAAAAAACAAAAAAGACAACAAAAGACAACAAAAAAGAAAACAAATAGACAACAAATAAGACAACAATGACAACAAAAGACGACAAAAACGTCAACAAAAAGACAACAAAAAAACAAAAAAGACAACAAAGTCAACAAAAGACAACAAATAAGACAACAAAGAGACGACCAGACAGACAACAAAACGACAACAAAAAGACAAAAACAAGGACAAAAAAGACAACAAAAAGAAAACAAAAGGACGATAAAAGACAACAAAAACAATGAAAAGACAAAAAAGACAACAATGACAAGAAAAATGTCAACAAAAAGACAGCACAAAACAAAAAAGACAACAAAGAGACGACCAGACAGACAACAAAAAACAAAAACACAAAAACAAAAACAACGACAAAATAGACAAAAAGACAAATAAAACAATGAAAAGACAACAAAAAGACAACAAAGACAACAAAAAACAAAAAAGACAACAAAGAGACGACCAGACAGACAAAACAAAAACAACGACAAAAAAGACAACAAAAAGACAACAAAAGACGACAAAAACGTCTACAAAAAGACAACAAAAAAACAAAAAAGAAGACGACAAAAACGTCAACAAAAAAGACAACAGAGACGACCAGACAACAAAAAAGAAAAACACAAAAACAACGACAAAAAAGACAACAAGTCAACAAAAAGAAAACAAAAGGACGACAAATAAGACAACTAAAAGACAACACAAACAATGAAAAGACAACAAATAAGACAACAAAAACAACGACAAAAAAGAACAATAAAGAAAAACAAAAACACAAAAACAACGACAAAAAAGACAACAAAAGACAACAAAAAGACAACAAAAGGATGACAAAAAAGACAACAAAAGACAACAAAAACGTCAACAAAAAGACAACAAAGACAACAAAAAAGACAACAATGACGTCAACAAAAAAGACAACAAAGAGACGACCAGACAGACAACAAAAAGACAACAAAAAGACAACAAAAACAACGACAAAAAAGAAAAACAAAAACACAAAAACAACGACAAAAAAGACAACAACAAGTCAACAAAAAGACAAATAAAACAATGAAAAGACAACAAATAAGACAACAAAAACAACGACAAAAAAGAAAAACAAAAACACAAAAACGACAACAAATAAGACAACAAAAGACAACAAAAAGACAACAAAAAAGACAACAAAAGACAACAATGACAACAAAAACGTCAACAAAAAGACAACAAAGTCAACAAAAGACAACAAAAAACAAAAAAGACAACAAAGAGATGACCAGACAACAAAAAAGAAAAACACAAAAACAATGACAAAAAAGATAAGTCAACAAAAAGACAACAAAAGACAACAAATAGGACAACAAAAGACGACAAAAACGTCTATAAAAAGGCAACAAAAAAACAAAAAAGACAACAAAAGACAACAAAAAAGAAAACAAATAGACAACAAATAAGACAACAATGACAACAAAAGACGACAAAAACGTCAACAAAAAGACAACAAAAAAACAAAAAAGACAACAAAGTCAACAAAAGACAACAAATAAGACAACAAAGAGACGACCAGACAGACAACAAAACGACAACAAAAAGACAAAAACAAGGACAAAAAAGACAACAAAAAGAAAACAAAAGGACGATAAAAGACAACAAAAACAATGAAAAGACAAAAAAGACAACAATGACAAGAAAAATGTCAACAAAAAGACAGCACAAAACAAAAAAGACAACAAAGAGACGACCAGACAGACAACAAAAAACAAAAACACAAAAACAAAAACAACGACAAAAAAGACAAAAAGACAAATAAAACAATGAAAAGACAACAAAAAGACAACAAAGACAACAAAAAACAAAAAAGACAACAAAGAGACGACCAGACAGACAAAACAAAAACAACGACAAAAAAGACAACAAAAAGACAACAAAAGACGACAAAAACGTCTACAAAAAGACAACAAAAAAACAAAAAAGAAGACGACAAAAACGTCAACAAAAAAGACAACAGAGACGACCAGACAACAAAAAAGAAAAAGAAAAACACAAAAACAACGACAAAAAAGACAACAAGTCAACAAAAAGAAAACAAAAGGACGACAAATAAGACAACTAAAAGACAACACAAACAATGAAAAGACAACAAATAAGACAACAAAAACAACGACAAAAAAGAACAATAAAGAAAAACAAAAACACAAAAACAACGACAAAAAAGACAACAACAAGTCAACAAAAAGACAAATAAAACAATGAAAAGACAACAAATAAGACAACAAAAACAACGACAAAAAAGAAAAACAAAAACACAAAAACGACAACAAATAAGACAACAAAAGACGACAAAAACGTCAACAAAAAGACAACAAAAAACAAAAAAGACAACAAAAGACAACAATGACAACAAAAACGTCAACAAAAAGACAACAAAGTCAACAAAAGACAACAAAAAACAAAAAAGACAACAAAGAGATGACCAGACAACAAAAAAGAAAAACACAAAAACAATGACAAAAAAGATAAGTCAACAAAAAGACAACAAAAGACAACAAATAGGACAACAAAAGACAACAAAAACGTCAACAAAAAGACAACAATGACAACAAAAACGTCAACAAAAAGACAACAAAGTCAACAAAAGACGACAACAAAACGACAAAAAAGACAACAATAAAGAAAAACAAAAACACAAAAACAACAACAAAAAAGACAAGTCAACAAAAAGACAACAAAAAGAAAACAAAAGACAACAAATAAGACAAAAAAGACAACAAGAAAAACAAAAACAATGAAAAGACAACAAAAAGACAACAAATAAGACGACAAAAAAGACAACAAAAGACAAGAAAAATGTCAACAAAAAGACAACAAAGTCAACAAAAGACAACACAAAACAAAAAAGACAACAAAGAGACGACCAGACAGACAACAAAAAAGAAAAACACAAAAACAAAAACAACGACAAAAAAGACAAAAAGACAAATAAAACAATGAAAAGACAACAAAAAGACAACAAAAAACAAAAAAGACAACAAAGAGACGACCAGACAGACAAAACAAAAACAACGACAAAAAAGACAACAAAAAGACAACAAAAGACGACAAAAACGTCTACAAAAAGACAACAAAAAAACAAAAAAGAAGACGACAAAAACGTCAACAAAAAAGACAACAGAGACGACCAGACAACAAAAAAGAAAAAGAAAAACACAAAAACAACGACAAAAAAGACAACAAGTCAACAAAAAGAAAACAAAAGGACGACAAATAAGACAACTAAAAGACAACACAAACAATGAAAAGACAACAAATAAGACAACACAAACAACGACAAAAAAGAACAATAAAGAAAAACAAAAACAACGACAAAAAAGACAACAAAAGACAACAAAAAGACAACAAAAGGATGACAAAAAAGACAACAAAAGACAACAAAAACGTCAACAAAAAGACAACAAAGAGACGACCAGACAGACAACAAAAAGACAACAAAAAGACAACAAAAACAACGACAAAAAAGAAAAACAAAAACACAAAAACAACGACAAAAAAGACAACAACAAGTCAACAAAAAGACAAATAAAACAATGAAAAGACAACAAATAAGACAACACAAACAACGACAAAAAAGAAAAAAAAAAACACAAAAACGACAACAAATAAGACAACAAAAGACAACAAAAAGACAACAAAAAACAAAAAAGACAACAAAAGACAACAATGACAACAAAAACGTCAACAAAAAGACAACAAAGTCAACAAAAGACAACAAAAAACAAAAAAGACAACAAAGAGATGACCAGACAACAAAAAAGAAAAACACAAAAACAATGACAAAAAAGATAAGTCAACAAAAAGACAACAAAAGACAACAAATAGGACAACAAAAGACGACAAAAACGTCTATAAAAAGGCAACAAAAAAACAAAAAAGACAACAAAAGACAACAAAAAAGAAAACAAATAGACAACAAATAAGACAACAATGACAACAAAAGACGACAAAAACGTCAACAAAAAGACAACAAAAAAACAAAAAAGACAACAAAGTCAACAAAAGACAACAAAGAGACGACCAGACAGACAACAAAAAGACAAAAACAAGGACAAAAAAGACAACAAAAAGACAACAAAGTCAACAAAAGACAACAAAAAAGACAACAAAGAGAAGACCAGACAACAAAACACAAAAACAATGACAAAAAAGACAAGTCAACAAAAAGACAACAAAAGACAACAAAAACAATGAAAAGACAACAAAAAGACAACAAATAAGACAACAAAAACAACGACAAAAAAGAAAAACAAAAACACAAAAATAACAACAAAAAAGACAACAAAAAGACAACAAAAAGAAAACAAAAGGATGACAAAAAAGACAACAAAATACAACAAAAAGACAACAAAGAAAACAAAAAAGACAACAAAAAGACAACAAAGAGACGACCAGACAGACAACAAAACGACAACAAAAAGACAAAAACAAGGACAAAAAAGAAAACAAAAGGACGACAAAAGACAACAAAAACAATGAAAAGACAACAAAAAGACAACAATAAAACAAAAACACAACAAAAGACAACAATGACAAGAAAAATGTCAACAAAAAGACAACAAAAGACAGCACAAAACAAAAAAGACAACAAAGAGACGACCAGACAGACAACAAAAAACAAAAACACAAACAACGACAAAAAGACAACAACAAAAAGACAAAAAGACAAATAAAACAATGAAAAGACAACAAATAAGACAACAAAAACAACGACAAAAAAGACAAGTCAACAAAAAGACAACAAAAGACAACAAATAAGACAACAAAAGACGACAAAAACGTCAACAAAAGACAACAAAAAACAAAAAAGACAACAAAGAGACGACCAGACAGACAACAAAAAAGAAAAACACAAAAACAATGACGAAAAAGACAACAAAAGACAACAAATAAGACAACAAAAAGACAACAAAAAGAAAACAAAAGGACGACAAAAAAGACAACAAAAGACGACAAAAACGTCTACAAAAAGACAACAAAAAAACAAAAAAGACAACAAAAAAGAAAACAAATAAGACAACAAAAGGACAACAAAAAAACAAAAAAGACAACAGATACGACCAGACAACAAAAAAGAAAAAGAAAAACACAAAAACAATGACAACAAAAAGACAACAAAAAGACAACAAATAAGACAAAAAAACAAAAAAGACAACAAAAAAGACAACAAAGAGACGACCAGACAGACAACAAAACGACAACAAAAAGACAAAAAAGACAACAATAAAGAAAAACAAAAACACAAAAATAACGACAAAAAAGACAACAAAAAGAAAACAAAAGGATGACAGAAAAGACAACAAAATACAACAAAAACGTCAACAAAAAGACAACAAAAAAACAAAAAAGACAACAAAGTCAACAAAAGACAACAAAAAAGACAACAAAGAGACGACCAGACAGACAACAAAACGACAACAAAAAG
This sequence comes from Gymnocephalus cernua, assembly GCA_023631565.1. Classification (NCBI taxonomy): domain Eukaryota; kingdom Metazoa; phylum Chordata; class Actinopteri; order Perciformes; family Percidae; genus Gymnocephalus; species Gymnocephalus cernua. Next base: position 2,876,051 of record JALJEH010000025.1, on the reverse strand, counting down.
ACAAAAACAAGGACAAAAAAGACAACAAAAAGAAAACAAAAGGACGATAAAAGACAACAAAAACAATGAAAAGACAAAAAAGACAACAATGACAAGAAAAATGTCAACAAAAAGACAGCACAAAACAAAAAAGACAACAAAGAGACGACCAGACAGACAACAAAAAACAAAAACACAAAAACAAAAACAACAACAAAAAAGACAAAAAGACAAATAAAACAATGAAAAGACAACAAAAAGACAACAAAGACAACAAAAAACAAAAAAGACAACAAAGAGACGACCAGACAGACAAAACAAAAACAACGACAAAAAAGACAACAAAAAGACAACAAAAGACGACAAAAACGTCTACAAAAAGACAACAAAAAAACAAAAAAGAAGACGACAAAAACGTCAACAAAAAAGACAACAGAGACGACCAGACAACAAAAAAGAAAAAGAAAAACACAAAAACAACGACAAAAAAGACAACAAGTCAACAAAAAGAAAACAAAAGGACGACAAATAAGACAACTAAAAGACAACACAAACAATGAAAAGACAACAAATAAGACAACAAAAACAACGACAAAAAAGAACAATAAAGAAAAACAAAAACACAAAAACAACGACAAAAAAGACAACAACAAGTCAACAAAAAGACAAATAAAACAATGAAAAGACAACAAATAAGACAACAAAAACACAAAAACGACAACAAATAAGACAACAAAAGACGACAAAAACGTCAACAAAAAGACAACAAAAAACAAAAAAGACAACAAAAGACAACAATGACAACAAAAACGTCAACAAAAAGACAACAAAGTCAACAAAAGACAACAAAAAACAAAAAAGACAACAAAGAGATGACCAGACAACAAAAAAGAAAAACACAAAAACAATGACAAAAAAGATAAGTCAACAAAAAGACAACAAAAGACAACAAATAGGACAACAAAAGACAACAAAAACGTCAACAAAAAGACAACAATGACAACAAAAACGTCAACAAAAAGACAACAAAGTCAACAAAAGACGACAACAAAGAGACGACCAGACAGACAACAAAACGACAAAAAAGACAACAATAAAGAAAAACAAAAACACAAAAACAACAACAAAAAAGACAAGTCAACAAAAAGACAACAAAAAGAAAACAAAAGACAACAAATAAGACAAAAAAGACAACAAGAAAAACAAAAACAATGAAAAGACAACAAAAAGACAACAAATAAGACGACAAAAAAGACAACAAAAGACAAGAAAAATGTCAACAAAAAGACAACAAAGTCAACAAAAGACAACACAAAACAAAAAAGACAACAAAGAGACGACCAGACAGACAACAAAAAAGAAAAACACAAAAACAAAAACAACGACAAAAAAGACAAAAAGACAAATAAAACAATGAAAAGACAACAAAAAGACAACAAAAAACAAAAAAGACAACAAAGAGACGACCAGACAGACAAAACAAAAACAACGACAAAAAAGACAACAAAAGACAACAAAAAGACAACAAAAGGATGACAAAAAAGACAACAAAAGACAACAAAAACGTCAACAAAAAGACAACAAAGAGACGACCAGACAGACAACAAAAAGACAACAAAAACAACGACAAAAAAGAAAAACAAAAACACAAAAACAACGACAAAAAAGACAACAACAAGTCAACAAAAAGACAAATAAAACAATGAAAAGACAACAAATAAGACAACACAAACGACGACAAAAAAGAAAAAAAAAAACACAAAAACGACAACAAATAAGACAACAAAAGACAACAAAAAGACAACAAAAAACAAAAAAGACAACAAAAGACAACAATGACAACAAAAACGTCAACAAAAAGACAACAAAGTCAACAAAAGACAACAAAAAACAAAAAAGACAACAAAGAGATGACCAGACAACAAAAAAGAAAAACACAAAAACAATGACAAAAAAGATAAGTCAACAAAAAGACAACAAAAGACAACAAATAGGACAACAAAAGACGACAAAAACGTCTATAAAAAGGCAACAAAAAAACAAAAAAGACAACAAAAAAGAAAACAAATAGACAACAAATAAGACAACAATGACAACAAAAGACGACAAAAACGTCAACAAAAAGACAACAAAAAAACAAAAAAGACAACAAAGTCAACAAAAGACAACAAAAAAGACAACAAAGAGAAGACCAGACAACAAAACACAAAAACAATGACAAAAAAGACAAGTCAACAAAAAGACAACAAAAGACAACAAAAACAATGAAAAGACAACAAAAAGACAACAAATAAGACAACAAAAACAACGACAAAAAAGAAAAACAAAAACACAAAAATAACGACAAAAAAGACAACAAAAGGACAACAAAAAGAAAACAAAAGGATGACAAAAAAGACAACAAAATACAACAAAAAGACAACAAAGAAAACAAAAAAGACAACAAAAAGACAACAAAGAGACGACCAGACAGACAACAAAACGACAACAAAAAGACAAAAACAAGGACAAAAAAGAAAACAAAAGGACGACAAAAGACAACAAAAACAATGAAAAGACAACAAAAAGACAACAATAAAACAAAAACACAACAAAAGACAACAATGACAAGAAAAATGTCAACAAAAAGACAACAAAAGACAGCACAAAACAAAAAAGACAACAAAGAGACGACCAGACAGACAACAAAAAACAAAAACACAAACAACGACAAAAAGACAACAACAAAAAGACAAAAAGACATATAAAACAATGAAAAGACAACAAATAAGACAACAAAAACAACGACAAAAAAGACAAGTCAACAAAAAGACAACAAAAGACAACAAATAAGACAACAAAAGACAACAAAAAACAAAAAAGACAACAAAGAGACGACCAGACAGACAACAAAAAGAAAACAAAAGGACGACAAAAAAGACAACAAAAGACGACAAAAACGTCTACAAAAAGACAACAAAAAAACAAAAAAGACAACAAAAAAGAAAACAAATAAGACAACAAAAGGACGACAAAAGACAACAAAAACAATGAAAAGACAACAAAAAGACAACAATAAAACAAAAACACAACAAAAGACAACAATGACAAGAAAAATGTCAACAAAAAGACAACAAAAGACAGCACAAAACAAAAAAGACAACAAAGAGACGACCAGACAGACAACAAAAAACAAAAACACAAACAACGACAAAAAGACAACAACAAAAAGACAAAAAGACAAATAAAACAATGAAAAGACAACAAATAAGACAACAAAAACAACGACAAAAAAGACAAGTCAACAAAAAGACAACAAAAGACAACAAATAAGACAACAAAAGACGACAAAAACGTCAACAAAAGACAACAAAAAACAAAAAAGACAACAAAGAGACGACCAGACAGACAACAAAAAAGAAAAACACAAACAACGACAAAAAGACAACAACAAAAAGACAAAAAGACAAATAAAACAATGAAAAGACAACAAATAAGACAACAAAAACAACGACAAAAAAGACAAGTCAACAAAAAGACAACAAAAGACAACAAATAAGACAACAAAAAGACAACAAAAAGAAAACAAAAGGACGACAAAAAAGACAACAAAAGACGACAAAAACGTCTACAAAAAGACAACAAAAAAACAAAAAAGACAACAAAAAAGAAAACAAATAAGACAACAAAAGGACAACAAAAAAACAAAAAAGACAACAGATACGACCAGACAACAAAAAAGAAAAAAAAAAAAAACACAAAAACAATGACAACAAAAAGACAACAAAAAGACAACAAATAAGACAAAAAAACAAAAAAGACAACAAAAAAGACAACAAAGAGACGACCAGACAGACAACAAAACGACAACAAAAAGACAAAAAAGACAACAATAAAGAAAAACAAAAACACAAAAATAACGACAAAAAAGACAACAAAAAGAAAACAAAAGGATGACAGAAAAGACAACAAAATACAACAAAAACGTCAACAAAAAGACAACAAAGAAAACAAAAAAACAAAAAAGACAACAAAGTCAACAAAAGACAACAAAAAAGACAACAAAGAGACGACCAGACAGACAACAAAACGACAACAAAAAGACAAAAACAAGGACAAAAAAGACAACAAAAAGAAAACAAAAGGACGATAAAAGACAACAAAAACAATGAAAAGACAAAAAAGACAACAATGACAAGAAAAATGTCAACAAAAAGACAGCACAAAACAAAAAAGACAACAAAGAGACGACCAGACAGACAACAAAAAACAAAAACACAAAAACAAAAACAACGACAAAAAAGACAAAAAGACAAATAAAACAATGAAAAGACAACAAAAAGACAACAAAGACAACAAAAAACAAAAAAGACAACAAAGAGACGACCAGACAGACAAAACAAAAACAACGACAAAAAAGACAACAAAAAGACAACAAAAGACGACAAAAACGTCTACAAAAAGACAACAAAAAAACAAAAAAGAAGACGACAAAAACGTCAACAAAAAAGACAACAGAGACGACCAGACAACAAAAAAGAAAAAGAAAAACACAAAAACAACGACAAAAAAGACAACAAGTCAACAAAAAGAAAACAAAACGACGACAAATAAGACAACTAAAAGACAACACAAACAATGAAAAGACAACAAATAAGACAACAAAAACAACGACAAAAAAGAACAATAAAGAAAAACACAAAAACAACGACAAAAAAGACAACAAAAGACAACAAAAAGACAACAAAAGGATGACAAAAAAGACAACAAAAGACAACAAAAACGTCAACAAAAAGACAACAAAGACAACAAAAAAGACAACAATGACGTCAACAAAAGACAACAAAGAGACGACCAGACAGACAACAAAAAGACAACAAAAAGACAACAAAAACAACGACAAAAAAGAAAAACAAAAACACAAAAACAACGACAAAAAAGACAACAACAAGTCAACAAAAAGACAAATAAAACAATGAAAAGACAACAAATAAGACAACAAAAACAACGACAAAAAAGAAAAACAAAAACACAAAAACGACAACAAATAAGACAACAAAAGACGACAAAAACGTCAACAAAAAGACAACAAAAAACAAAAAAGACAACAATGACAACAAAAACGTCAACAAAAAGACAACAAAGTCAACAAAAGACAACAAAAAACAAAAAAGACAACAAAGAGATGACCAGACAACAAAAAAGAAAAACACAAAAACAATGACAAAAAAGATAAGTCAACAAAAAGACAACAAATAGGACAACAAAAGACAACAAAAACGTCAACAAAAAGACAACAAAGTCAACAAAAGACGACAACAAAGAGACGACCAGACAGACAACAAAACGACAAAAAAGACAACAATAAAGAAAAACAAAAACACAAAAACAACAACAAAAAAGACAAGTCAACAAAAAGACAACAAAAAGAAAACAAAAGACAACAAATAAGACAAAAAAGACAACAAGAAAAACAAAAACAATGAAAAGACAACAAAAAGACAACAAATAAGACAACAAAAACAACGACAAAAAAGACAACAAAAGACAAGAAAAATGTCAACAAAAAGACAACAAAGTCAACAAAAGACAACACAAAACAAAAAAGACAACAAAGAGACGACCAGACAGACAACAAAAAAGAAAAACACAAAAACAAAAACAACGACAAAAAAGACAAAAAGACAAATAAAACAATGAAAAGACAACAAAAAGACAACAAAGACAACAAAAAACAAAAAAGACAACAAAGAGACGACCAGACAGACAAAACAAAAACAACGACAAAAAAGACAACAAAAAGACAACAAAAGACGACAAAAACGTCTACAAAAAGACAACAAAAAAACAAAAAAGAAGACGACAAAAACGTCAACAAAAAAGACAACAGAGACGACCAGACAACAAAAAAGAAAAACACAAAAACAACGACAAAAAAGACAACAAAAACAACGACAAAAAAGAACAATAAAGAAAAACAAAAACACAAAAACAACGACAAAAAAGACAACAAAAGACAACAAAAAGACAACAAAAGGATGACAAAAAAGACAACAAAAGACAACAAAAACGTCAACAAAAAGACAACAAAGACAACAAAAAAGACAACAATGACGTCAACAAAAAAGACAACAAAGAGACGACCAGACAGACAACAAAAAGACAACAAAAAGACAACAAAAACAACGACAAAAAAGAAAAACAAAAACACAAAAACAACGACAAAAAAGACAACAACAAGTCAACAAAAAGACAACAAAAAACAAAAAAGACAACAAAAGACAACAATGACAACAAAAACGTCAACAAAAAGACAACAAAGTCAACAAAAGACAACAAAAAACAAAAAAGACAACAAAGAGATGACCAGACAACAAAAAAGAAAAACACAAAAACAATGACAAAAAAGATAAGTCAACAAAAAGACAACAAAAGACAACAAAAACGTCAACAAAAAGACAACAATGACAACAAAAACGTCAACAAAAAGACAACAAAGAGACGACCAGACAGACAACAAAACGACAAAAAAGACAACAATAAAGAAAAACAAAAACACAAAAACAACAACAAAAAAGACAAGTCAACAAAAAGACAACAAAAAGAAAACAAAAGACAACAAATAAGACAAAAAAGACAACAAGAAAAACAAAAACAATGAAAAGACAACAAAAAGACAACAAATAAGACAACAAAAACAACGACAAAAAAGACAACAAAAGACAAGAAAAATGTCAACAAAAAGACAACAAAGTCAACAAAAGACAACACAAAACAAAAAAGACAACAAAGAGACGACCAGACAGACAACAAAAAAGAAAAACACAAAAACAACAACAAGTCAATAAAAAGACAAATAAAACAATAAAAAGACAACAAATAAGACAACAAAAACAACGACAAAAAAGACAAGTCAAGAAAAAGACAACAAAAGACAACAAATAAGACAACAAAAACAATGAAAAGACAACAAAAGGACGACAAAAAAGACAACAAAAGACGACAAAAAAGAAAACAAATAAGACAACAAAAAAACAAAAAAGACAACAAAAGACAACAAAAAAGAAAACAAATAAGACAACAAAAAAACAAAAAAGACAACAGAGACGACCAGACAACAAAAAAGAAAAAGAAAAACACAAAAACAATGACAAAAAAGACAAGTCAACAAAAACAACGACAAAAAAGAAAAACAAAAACATAAAAACAACGACAAAAAAGACAAGTCAACAAATAAGACAACAAAAGACGACAAAACGTCAACAAAAAGACAACAAAGACAACAAAAAACAAAAAGACAACAATGACAACAAAAACGTCAACAAAAAGACAACAAAGTCAACAAAAGACAACAAAAAACAAAAAAGACAACAAAAACAATGAAAAGAAAGACAACAAAAAAACAAAAAAGACAACAAAAGACAACAAAAAAGAAAACAAATAAGACAACAATGACAACAAAAGACGACAAAAACGTCAACAAAAAAACAAAAAAGACAACAGAGACGACCAGACAACAAAAAAGAAAAACACAAAAACAATGACAAAAAAGACAAGTCAAGAAAAAGACAACAAAAACAATTAGAAGACAACAAAAAGACAACAAATAAGACAAAAAAACAAAAAAGACAACAAAGAGACGACCAGACAGACAACAAAAAAGAAAAACAAAAACACAAAAAAAACGACAAAAAAGACAACAACAAAAAGACAAAAAGACAAATAAAACACTGAAAAGACAACAAATAAGACAACAAAAACAACGACAAAAAAGAAAAACAAAAACACAAAAAAACGACAAAAAAGACAAGTCAACAAATAAGACAACAAAAGACGACAAAAACGTCAACAAAAAGACAACAAAGACAACAAAAAACAAAAAGACAACAATGACAACAAAAACGTCAACAAAAAGACAACAAAGTCAAAAAAGACAACAATGACAACAAAAACGTCAACAAAAGACGACAACAAAGAGACGACCAGACAGACAACAAAACGACGACAAAAAAGACAACAATAAAGAAAAACAAAAACACAAAAACAACGACAACAAGTCAACAAAAAGACAACAAAAAGAAAACAAAAGGACGACAAAAGACAACAAATAAGACAACAAAAAGACAACAGAAACAATGAAAAGACAACAAATAAGACAACAAAAACAACGACAAAAAAGAACAATAAAGAAAAACAAAAACACAAAAACAACGACAAAAAAGACAAAAAAGACAACAATGACAAGGAAAATGTCAAGAAAAATGTCAACAAAAAGACAACAAAGTCAACAAAAGACAACACAAAACAAAAAAGACAACAAAGAGACGACCAGACAGACAACAAAAAAGAAAAACAAAAACACAAAAAAACGACAAAAAAGACAAGTCAACAAATAAGACAACAAAAGACGACAAAAACGTCAACAAAAAGAAAACAAAGACAACAAAAAACAAAAAGACAACAATGACAACAAAAACGTCAACAAAAAGACAACAAAGTCAAAAAAGACAACAAAAGGACAACAAAAGACAACAAAAACGTCAACAAAAAAGACAACAAAGAGACGACCAGACAGACAACAAAACGACAACGAAAAGACAAAAAAGACAACAATAAAGAAAAACAAAAACACAAAAACAAGGACAAAAAAGACAACAAAAGACAACAAATAAGACAACAAAAGACGACAAAAACGTCAACAAAAAACAAAAAAGACAACAAAAAAGACAACAAAAAGACAACAAAAAAAATGAAAAGACAACAAAAGACAACAAAAAGACAACAAAGACGACAAAAAAGACAACAAAAGACAACAAAAAGAAAACAAAAGGACGACAAAAGACAACAAAAAGACAACAAAAAGACAACAAAAACAATGAAAAGACAATAAAAACAACGACAAAAAAGACAACAATAAAGAAAAACAAAAACACAAAAACAACGACAAAAAAGACAAGTTAACAAAAAGACAACAAAAGACAACAAATAAGACAACAAAAGACGACAAAAACGTCAACAAAAAGACAACAAAGATAACAAAAAAGACAACAAAAGACAATGACAACAAAAACGTCAACAAAAGACAACAAAAAAGACAACAAAAAGACAACAATAACAATGAAAAGACAACAAAAGGATGACAAAAAAGACAACAAAAGACAACAAAAGGACAACAAAAGACAACAAAAACGTCAACAAAAAGACAACAAAGTCAACAAAAGACAACAAAAAAGACAACAAAGAGACGACAAGACAGACAACAAAAAGACAACAAAAACAATGAAAAGACAACAAAAAGACAACAAATAAGACAACAAAAACAACGACAAAAGACAACAATGACAACAAAAACGTCAACAAAAAGACAACAAAGTCAACAAAAGACAACAAAAAAGACAACAAAGAGACGACCAGACAGACAACAAAAAGACAACAAAGAGACGACCAGACAGACAACAAAAAAGAAAAACAAAAACACAAAAACAAGTCAACAAAAAGACAAATAAAACAATGAAAAGACAACAAATAAGACAACAAAAACAACGACAAAAAAGAAAAACAAAAACAACGACAAAAAAGACAAGTCAACAAAAAGACAACAAAAGACAACACAAAACAAAAAAGACAACAAAGAGACGACCAGACAGACAACAAAAAAAAAAAAAACACAAAAACAACGACAAAAAAGACAAGTCAAGAAAAAGACAACAAATAAGACAAGAAAAACAACAACAAAAAAGACAACAATAAAGAAAAACACAAAAACAACGACAAAAAAGACAACAAAGACAACAAAAAAACAAAAAAGACAACAAAGAGACGACCAGACAGACAACAAAAAAGAAAAACAAAAACACAAAAACAACAACAAAAAAGACAACAACAAGTCAACAAAAAGACAAATAAAACAATGAAAAGACAACAAATAAGACAACAAAAACAACGACAAAAAAGACAAGACAACAAAAGACAACAAATAAGACAACAAATAAGACAACAAATAAGACAACAAAAGACGACAAAAACGTCAACAAAAAGACAACAAAAGACAACAATGACAACAAAGTCAACAAAAGACAACAAAAAACAAAAAAGACAAGAAAGAGACGACCAGACAGACAACAAAAAAGAAAAACAAAAACACAAAAACAACGACAAAAAAGACAAAAACAAGTCAACAAAAAGACAAATAAAACAATGAAAAGACAACAAATAAGACAACAAAAACAACGACAAAAAAGACAACAAAGAGACGACCAGACAAAAAAAAAGAAAAACAAAAACACAAAAACAATGACAAAAAAGACAAGTCAATAAAAAGACAACAAAAAGACAACAAAAAAGAAAAACAAAAACACAAAAACCACAACAAAAAAGACAACAACAAGTCAACAAAAAGACAAATAAAACAATGAAAAGACAACAAAAACAACGACAAAAAAGAAAAACAAAAACACAAAAACAACGACAAAAAAGAAAAGACAACAAAAGACAACAAAAAACAAAAAAGACAACAAAAGACAACAAAAACATCAACAAAAAGACAACAAAGACAACAAAGAGACGACCAGACAGACAACAAAAAGACAACAAAGACAACAAAAAAACAAAAGACAACAAAAAAGACAACAAAAGACAACAAAAAACAACAAAGACAAGAAAGAGACGACCAGACAGACAACAAAAAAGAAAAACAAAAACACAAAAACAATGACAAAAAAGACAAGTCAACAAAAAGACAACAAATAAGACAACAAAAAGACAACAAATAAGACAACAAAAACAACGACAAAAAAGAAAAACAAAAACACAAAAATAACGACAAAAAAGACAACAAAAAAGACAACAAAAGACAACACAAAACAAAAAAGACAACAAAGAGACGACCAGACAGACAACAAAAAAGACAACAAAAAGTCAACAAAAAGACAAATAAAACAATGAAAAGACAACAAAAACAACGACAAAAAAGAAAAACAAAAACACAAAAACAACGACAAAAAAGACAAGACAACAAAAGACGACAAAAACGTCAACAAAAAGACAACAAATTCAACAAAAAACAAAAGAGACGACCAGACAGACAACGAAAAACAAAAACAACGACAAAAAAGACAAGTCAAGAAAAAGACAACAAAAGACAACAAATAAGAAAACAAAAACAATGAAAACACAACAAAAAGACAATAAAAAGACAACAAAAAGAAAATAAAAGGACGACAAAAAAGACAACAAGAGACGACAAAAACGTCTACAAAAAGACAACAAAAAAACAAAAAAGGCAACAAAAGACAACAAAAAAGACAACAAAGAGACGACCAGACAACAAAAAAGAAAAACAAAAACACAAAAACAACGACAAAAAAGACAAGTAAACAAAAAGACAACAAAAGACAACAAATAAGACAACAAAAGACAATGACAACAAAAACGTCAACAAAAAGACAACAAAGTCAACAAAAGACAACAAAAAAGACAACAAAAACAATGAAAAGACAACAAAAGGATGACAAAAAAGACAACAAAAGACAACAAAAACGTCAACAAAAAGACAACAAAAAAACAAAAAAGACAACAAAAGACAACAAAAGACAACAAAAGGACAACAAAAGACAACAAAAACGTCAACAAAAAGACAACAAAGTCAACAAAAGACAACAAAGAGACGACCAGACAGACAACAAAAAAGAAAAACAAAAACACAAAAACAACGACAAAAAAGACAAAAACAAGTCAACAAAAAGACAAATAAAACAATGAAAAGACAACAAATAAGACAACAAAAACAACGACAAAAAAGAAAAACAAAAAAGACAAGTCAACAAAAAGACAACACAAAACAAAAAAGACAACAAAGAGACGACCAGACAGACAACAAAAAAAAAAAAAAAAACACAAAAACAACGACAAAAAAGACAACAACAAGTCAACAAAAAGACAAATAAAACAATGAAAAGACAACAAATAAGACAACAAAAACAACGACAAAAAAGACAACAAAGAGACGACCAGACAAAAAAAAAGAAAAACAAAAACACAAAAACAATGACAAAAAAGACAAGTCAATAAAAAGACAACAAAAAGACAACAAAAAAGAAAAACAAAAACACAAAAATAACGACAAAAAAGACAACAAAGTCAACAAAAGACAAAAAAGACAACAAAGAGACGACCAGACAGACAACAAAAAAGAAAAACAAAAACACAAAAACAACAACAAAAAGACAACAACAAGTCAACAAAAAGACAAATAAAACAATGAAAAGACAACAAATAAGACAACAAAAACAACGACAAAAAAGAAAAACAAAAACACAAAAACAACGACAAAAAAGACAAGACAACAAAAGACAACAAAAAACAAAAAAGAAAACAAAAGACAACAAAAAGACAACAAAGTCAACAAAAGACAACAAAAACAAAAAAGACAACAAAGAGATGACCAGACAACAAAAAAGAAAAACAAAAACACAAAAACAATGACAAAAAAGAAAAGACAACAAAAGACAACAAATAAGACAACAAAAAGACAAATAAAACAATGAAAAGACAACAAATAAGACAACAAAAACAACGACAAAAAAGAAAAACAAAAACAACGACAAAAAAGACAAGTCAACAAAAAGACAACAAAAGAAAAAAAAGACAACAAAGAGACGACCAGACAGACAACAAAAAAAAAACACAAAAACAACGACAAAAAAGACAAGTCAAGAAAAAGACAACAAATAAGACAAGAAAAACAACAACAAAAAAGACAACAATAAAGAAAAACAAAAACACAAAAACAACGACAAAAAAGACAACAAAGACAACAAAAAAACAAAAAAGACAACAAAAAAGACAACAAAAGACAACAATGACAAGAAAAAGACAACACAAAACAAAAAAGACAACAAAGAGACGACCAGACAGACAACAAAAAAGAAAAACAAAAACACAAAAACAACAACAAAAAAGACAACAACAAGTCAACAAAAAGACAAATAAAACAATGAAAAGACAACAAATAAGACAACAAAAACAACGACAAAAAAGACAAGACAACAAAAGACAACAAATAAGACAACAAATAAGACAACAAAAGACGACAAAAACGTCAACAAAAAGACAACAAAAGACAACAATGACAACAAAAGACAACAAAAAACAAAAAAGACAAGAAAGAGACGACCAGACAGACAACAAAAAAGAAAAACAAAAACACAAAAACAATGACAAAAAAGACAAGTCAACAAAAAGACAACAAAAGACAACAAAAAGACAACAAAAGACAACAAATAAGACAAAAAAACAAAAAAGACAACAAAGAGACGACCAGACAGACAACAAAAAAGAAAAACAAAAACACAAAAAAAACGACAAAAAAGACAACAACAAGTCAACAAAAAGACAAATAAAACAATGAAAAGACAACAAATAAGACAACAAAAACAACGACAAAAAAGACAACAAAGAGACGACCAGACAAAAAAAAAGAAAAAGAAAAACAAAAACACAAAAACAATGACAAAAAAGACAAGTCAATAAAAAGACAACAAAAAGACAACAAAAAAGAAAAACAAAAACACAAAAACCACAACAAAAAAGACAACAACAAGTCAACAAAAAGACAAATAAAACAATGAAAAGACAACAAAAACAACGACAAAAAAGAAAAACAAAAACACAAAAACAACGACAAAAAAGAAAAGACAACAAAAGACAACAAAAAAGACAACAAAAGACAACAAAAACATCAACAAAAAGACAACAAAGACAACAAAGAGACGACCAGACAGACAACAAAACGACAACAAAAAGACAACAAAGACAACAAAAAAACAAAAGACAACAAAAAAGACAACAAAAGACAACAAAAAACAACAAAGACAAGAAAGAGACGACCAGACAGACAACAAAAAAGAAAAACAAAAACACAAAAACAATGACAAAAAAGACAAGTCAACAAAAAGACAACAAATAAGACAACAAAAAGACAACAAATAAGACAACAAAAACAACGACAAAAAAGAAAAACAAAAACACAAAAATAACGACAAAAAAGACAACAAAAAAGACAACAAAAGACAACACAAAACAAAAAAGACAACAAAGAGACGACCAGACAGACAACAAAAAAGACAACAAAAAGTCAACAAAAAGACAAATAAAACAATGAAAAGACAACAAAAACAACGACAAAAAAGAAAAACAAAAACACAAAAACAACGACAAAAAAGACAAGACAACAAAAGACGACAAAAACGTCAACAAAAAGACAACAAATTCAACAAAAAACAAAAGAGACGACCAGACAGACAACGAAAAACAAAAACAACGACAAAAAAGACAAGTCAAGAAAAAGACAACAAAAGACAACAAATAAGAAAACAAAAACAATGAAAACACAACAAAAAGACAATAAAAAGACAACAAAAAGAAAATAAAAGGACGACAAAAAAGACAACAAGAGACGACAAAAACGTCTACAAAAAGACAACAAAAAAACAAAAAAGGCAACAAAAGACAACAAAAAAGACAACAAAGAGACGACCAGACAACAAAAAAGAAAAACAAAAACACAAAAACAACGACAAAAAAGACAAGTAAACAAAAAGACAACAAAAGACAACAAATAAGACAACAAAAGACAATGACAACAAAAACGTCAACAAAAAGACAACAAAGTCAACAAAAGACAACAAAAAAGACAACAAAAACAATGAAAAGACAACAAAAGGATGACAAAAAAGACAACAAAAGACAACAAAAACGTCAACAAAAAGACAACAAAAAAACAAAAAAGACAACAAAAGACAACAAAAGACAACAAAAGGACAACAAAAGACAACAAAAACGTCAACAAAAAGACAACAAAGTCAACAAAAGACAACAAAAAAGACAACAAAGAGACGACCAGACAGACAACAAAACGACAACAAAAAGACAACAAAGAGACGACCAGACAGACAACAAAAAAGAAAAACAAAAACACAAAAACAACGACAAAAAAGACAAAAACAAGTCAACAAAAAGACAAATAAAACAATGAAAAGACAACAAATAAGACAACAAAAACAACGACAAAAAAGAAAAACAAAAACAAAAAAGACAAGTCAACAAAAAGACAACACAAAACAAAAAAGACAACAAAGAGACGACCAGACAGACAACAACAAAAAAAAAAAAAACACAAAAACAACGACAAAAAAGACAACAACAAGTCAACAAAAAGACAAATAAAACAATGAAAAGACAACAAATAAGACAACAAAAACAACGACAAAAAAGACAACAAAGAGACGACCAGACAAAAAAAAAGAAAAACAAAAACACAAAAACAATGACAAAAAAGACAAGTCAATAAAAAGACAACAAAAAGACAACAAAAAAGAAAAACAAAAACACAAAAATAACGACAAAAAAGACAACAAAGTCAACAAAAGACAAAAAAGACAACAAAGAGACGACCAGACAGACAACAAAAAAGAAAAACAAAAACACAAAAACAACAACAAAAAGACAACAACAAGTCAACAAAAAGACAAATAAAACAATGAAAAGACAACAAATAAGACAACAAAAACAACGACAAAAAAGAAAAACAAAAACACAAAAACAACGACAAAAAAGACAAGTCAACAAAAAGACAACAAAAGACAACAAAAAACAAAAAAGAAAACAAAAGACAACAAAAAGACAACAAAGTCAACAAAAGACAACAAAAACAAAAAAGACAACAAAGAGATGACCAGACAACAAAAAAGAAAAACAAAAACACAAAAACAATGACAAAAAAGAAAATACAACAAAAGACAACAAATAAGACAACAAAAAGACAACAAAAACAATGAAAAGACAACAAAAAGACAACAAATAAGACAACAAAAACAACGACAAAAGACAACAATGACAACAAAAACGTCAACAAAAAGACAACAAAGTCAACAAAAGACAACAAAAAAGACAACAAAGAGACGACCAGACAGACAACAAAACGACAACAAAAAGACAACAAAGACAACAAAAAAACAAAAAAGACAACAAAAGACAACAAAAAAGACAACAAAAGACAACAAAAACGTCAACAAAAAGACAACAAAGTCAACAAAAGACAACAAAAAAGACAACAAAGAGACGACCAGAGGTCCGTTTCAGGTAGGAGGATTAGTGGAAACTCTGAGTTTGTTAAGCCTGAGATGAGGGAAACTCTGAGTTTTCCGTTTCAGAAAGAGAGGTAACTTAACCTCAGAGTCAGTTACTATGGTAACTGAGCCTATGAACCTAACCTGGTCGGGAGCAGGTTTTCTTCAAGAAACCTCGAGTTTCGCTCAGTCTCCTCCCCATGGATGTATGAAGAGAATTAACGCTCCTCCCTCTGACACAGCGCTCTTCATTTCCTCATTCATTCATTCAGTCTGGATCAGGCGCATTTCAGCGCAGTTTGTTATATTGGCGTGAATAAAAAAAACATTGTTGATTTATTAACTGTTAGGCAGACTTTAAAACATTGTTTTTTCTCAAAACATGACATTTCCTTTTATCGACGATCCGTTGATGAAGACGCTGTATGGCAGGGAGTTAAACATATGTCGGAAGATGATATTTTAATTTCCAGATAACTATCTATTTGAGCGCTATGGTTTTTCTTCCCAGTCCATCAGTTATGTAAGCTACATAACCTTATCCGTCCTCATATCACTACCGTCACCCATCGTGGACATGCTCTACATCCCAGCACATTCTTGCATTACAGTTTTCTCTGCAACCTTGGTGATAATAATAATTTTAATATCAGAAGAGATCGATCTGAAACGTTGTATAACTGCTATCATCTCATGCTTTGTGTTTGGGCTTAATTCAATCCTGACAGTCTAAGCTTTCAACCGATGTGCTGCATGACCATATATTTTGAAGATTTAATGCGTCAAATTTATAACAAAGTTTAAGCAGCGTCCACTTTGAGCGTGAGTGTCCCGTGTACGGGTCAGTGAAAGTAAAGAGTTTAAACATTTGTAGTGTCCCTGGACACAGACCAGTCAGAGACATTAAAAAGGAGTTCCACAGATTGCAGGTGAATGATGTAACCCTTTGAAATGAAAGATTATGAATTATAATTCTGTTAATGATGGTGCTGCAGCCTCAGAATGAGATTAGTAGCCTAGGACTTTTTCGCCCGCAGTATTGCACCTACCTGAAATAGATTTGAAGTCATATTAGCTTATGATTAAATATGATATCATATTGGAATATAAGCATTTACTCTAGCAGCAATTTTCTCCAGCGCAATTTCTCTCTCTTTTGCAGCAGCCGCTGTGTTGCTTTATTAACGAAATAGTACATGTTCAAACTCGCTGTATGTGCGCATTAGTATGTCCGCCGACCCGTTTGTTTGTGGTTGTTACCATGGTGAATCGTAGTATCATGGCTCCATTCATGCTGTCTTCGGTGCACGCGCGTAACCCTGAGTCAACCTACTCCGAGTTGATTGAACCAACTCCAATCAGCCGTTGTGAAACCGAAAACTCAGAGTTTCCCATCTCAGGCTCAATCAACTCAGAGATCAGGCTCAGACTCAGAGTTTGTTGAACCTCCTACCTGAAACGGACCCCAGACAGACAAAAAGAAAAACAAAAACACAGACAACAAAAAAAGAAAAACAGAAACACAAAAACAACGACAAAAAAGACAAGACAACAAAAAAACAAAAAAGACAACAAAAAAGACAACAAAAGACAACAATGACAAGAAAAATGTCAACAAAAAGACAACAAAGTCAACAAAAGACAACACAAAACAAAAAAGACAACAAAGAGACGACCAGACAGACAACAAAAAAGAAAAACAAAAACAACGACAAAAAAGACAAGTCAAGAAAAAGACAACAAATAAGACAAGAAAAACAACAACAAAAAAGACAACAATAAAGAAAAACAAAAACACAAAAACAACGACAAAAAAGACAACAAAGACAACAAAAAAACAAAAAAGACAACAAAAGACAACAATGACAAGAAAAATGTCAACAAAAAGACAACACAAAACAAAAAAGACAACAAAGAGACGACCAGACAGACAACAAAAAAGAAAAACAAAAACACAAAAAAAAAACAAAAAAGACAACAACAAGTCAACAAAAAGACAAATAAAACAATGAAAAGACAACAAATAAGACAACAAAAACGTCAACTAAAAGACAACAAAAGACAACAATGACAACAAAAACGTCAACAAAAAGACAACAAAGTCAACAAAAGACAACAAAAAACAAAAAAGACAAGAAAGAGACGACCAGACAGACAACAAAAACACAAAAACAACGACAAAAAAGACAAGTCAAGAAAAAGACAACAAAAGACAACAAAAACAATGAAAAGACAACAAAAAGAAAACAAAAGGACGACAAAAAAGACAACAAAAGACGACAAAAACGTCAACAAAAAGACAACAGACGACCAGACAACAAAAAAGAAAAACAAAAACACAAAAACAATGACAAAAAAGACAAGTCAACAAAAAGACAACAAAAACAACGACAAAAAAGAAAAACAAAAACACAAAAATAACGACAAAAAAGACAACAAAGACAACAAAAAAGACAACAAAAGACAACAATGACAAGAAAAATGTCAACAAAAAGACAACAAAAGACAACACAAAACAAAAAAGACAACAAAGAGACGACCAGACAAGAAAAAACAAAAACACAAAAAAAAAACAAAAAAGACAACAACAAGTCAACAAAAAGACAAATAAAACAATGAAAAGACAACAAAAACAACGACAAAAAAGAAAAACAAAAACACAAAAACAACGACAAAAAAGACAAGACAACAAAAGACAACAAATAAGACAACAAAAGACGACAAAAACGTCAACAAAAAGACAACAAAAGACAACAATGACAACAAAAACGTCAACAAAAAGACAACAAATTCAACAAAAGACAACACAAAACAAAAAAGACAACAAAGAGACGACCAGACAGACAACAAAAAAGAAAAACAAAAACAACGACAAAAAAGACAAGTCAAGAAAAAGACAACAAATAAGACAAGAAAAACAACAACAAAAAAGACAACAATAAAGAAAAACAAAAACACAAAAACAACGACAAAAAAGACAACAAAGACAACAAAAAAACAAAAAAGACAACAAAAAAGACAACAATGACAAGAAAAATGTCAACAAAAGACAACACAAAACAAAAAAGACAACAAAGAGACGACCAGACAGACAACAAAAAAGAAAAACAAAAACACAAAAAAAACCAAAAAAGACAACAACAAGTCAACAAAAAGACAAATAAAACAATGAAAAGACAACAAAAACAACGACAAAAAAGAAAAACAAAAACACAAAAACAACGACAAAAACGACAAGACAACAAATAAGACAACAAAAGACGACAAAAACGTCAACAAAAAGACAACAAATTCAACAAAAAACAAAAGAGACGACCAGACAGACAACGAAAAACAAAAACAAAAACAACGACAAAAAAGACAACAAAAGGACAACAAAAAGACAACAAAAAAACAAAAAAGACAACAAAAGACAACAAAAAAGAAAACAAATAAGACAACAAAAGATGACAAAAACGTCAACAAAAAGACATCAAAAACAATGAAAAGACAACAAAAACAACGACAAAAAAGAAAAACAAAAATAATGACAAAAAAGACAACAAAAAGACAACAAAAAGATAACAAAAAGAAGACAAAAGGACAACAAAAGACGACAAACGTCAACAAAAAGACAAAAAAGACAACAAGAAAAACAAAAACAATGAAAAGACAACAAAAAGACAACAAATAAGGCAACAAATAAGGCAACAAAAAAAACGACAGAAAAAGAAACAGAAAAACACAAAAATAATGACAAAAAAGACAACAAAACGAAAACAAAAGGACGACAAAAAAGACAACAAAAGACAACAAATAAGACAACAAAAGACGACAAAAACGTCATCAAAAAGACATCAAAGTCAACAAAAGACAACAAAAAAACAAAAAAGACAACAGACGACCAGACAGACAACAAAACGACAACAAAAAGACAAAAAAGACAACAATAAAGAAAAACAAAAACACAAAAACAACGACAACAAAGACAACAAAAGACAACAATGACAAGAAAAATGTCAACAAAAAGACAACAAAGTCAAACAAAAGACAACACAAAACAAAAAAGACAACAAAGAGACGACCAGACAGACAACAAAAAAGAAAAAGAAAAACACAAAAACAACGACCAAAAAGACAACAAAAGACAACAAATAAGACAACAAAAAGACAACAAAAACAATGAAAAGACAACAAAAAGACAAAAAATAAGACAACAAAAACAACGACAAAAAAGAAAAACACAAAAACAACGACAAAAAAGACAAGTCAACAAAAAGACAAAAAAGACAACAAATAAAACAACAAAAGACGACAAAAACGTCAACAAAAAGACAACAAAGACAACAAAAAGAAAACAAAAGGACGACAAAAACGTCTACAAAAAGACAACAAAAAAAAAAGACAACAAAAGACAACAAAAAAGAAAACAAATAAGACAACAAAAGGACAACAAAAGACAACAATGACAACAAAAGACGACAAAAACGTCAACAAAAAGACAACAAATTCAACAAAGAGACGACCAGACAACAAAAAACCAAAACAAAAACAATGACAAAAAAGACAAGTCAACAAAAAGACAACAAAAGACAACAAATAAGACAACAAAAAGACAACAAAAACAATGAAAAGACAACAAAAAGACAAAAAATAAGACAACAAAAACAACGACAAAAAAGAAAAACAAAAACACAAAAATAACGACAAAAAAGACAACAAAAAGACAACAAAAGGATGACAAAAAAAGACAACAAAAGACAACAAAAACGTCAACAAAAAGACAATACAAAAACAAAAAAGACAACAAAAGACAACAAAAAAGACGACAACAATGACAACAAAAGACAACAAAAAAGACAACAAAGAGACGACCAGACAGACAACAAAAAGACAACAATAAAGAAAAACAAAAACACAAAAACAACGACAAAAAAGACAACAAGTCAACAAAAAGACAACAAAAAGAAAACAAAAGGACGACAAAAGACAACAAATAAGACAACAAAAACAATGAAAAGACAACAAAAAGACAACAAATAAGACAACAAAAACAACGACAAAAAAGAAAAACACAAAAATAACGACAAAGAAAACAAAAAGACAACAAAAACAAAACAAAAGGACGACAAAAAAGACAACAAAAGACGACAAAAACGTCTACAAAAAGACAACAAAAAACAAAAAAGACAACAAAAGGACAACAAAAGACAACAATGACAACAAAAGACGACAAAAACGTCAACAAAAAAGACAACAAAAGAGACGACCAGACAGACAACAAAAAGACAATAAGACGATAAAAAGACAGACACAAAGGCAACAAAAAGACACCAAAAAGACAATACAAACAAAAAGATGACAAAAAGAAGACAAGACAACAAGATGACAAAGAAAACAAAAAAGACAACAAAAACAATGCAAAAACAACGAAAAAGCCAACAAAAAGACAACAAAGACAACAAAAAGACGTCAAAAAAGCCAACAAAAAGACAACAAATAAGACAATAAAAAGACAACAAAAATAAAACAAAAGGACAACAATAAGACAACAAAAACAATGAAAAGACAACAAAAAGACAAAAAATAAGACAGCAAAAACAACGACAAAAAAGAAAAAGAAAAACACAAAAATAACGACAAAAAAGACAACAAAAAGACAACAAAAAGAAAACTAAAGGACGACAAAAAAGACAACAAAAGGACAACAAAAGACAACAAAAGACGACAAAAACGTCAACAAAAAAACAAAGAGACGACCAGACAGACAACAAAACGACAACAAAAAGACAAAAACAACAATAAAGAAAAACAAAGACACAAAAACAACGACAAAAAAGACAAGTCAACAAAAAGACAACAAAAGACAACAAATAAGACAACAAAAAGACAAAAAATAAGACAACAAAAACAACGACAAAAAAGAAAAACAAAAACACAAAAATAACGACAAAAAAGACAACAAAAAGACAAAAAAAAGAAAACAAAAGGACGACAAAAAAGACAACAAAAGACGACAAAAACGTCAACAAAAAGACAACAAAAAAACAAAAGACAACAAAAAAACGAAAAAGACAATAAAGAGACGACCAGACAACAACAAAGAAAAACAAAAACACAAAAACAACGACAAAAAAGACAACAAGTCAAGAAAAAGACAACAAAAGACAACAAAAACAACGACAAAAAAGACAACAAAAACAACGACAAAAAAGACAACAAAGTCAACAAAAGACAACAAAAAAGACAACAAAGAGACGACCAGACAGACAACAAAACGACAACAAAAAGACAAAAAAGACAAAAATAAAGAAAAACAAAAACACAAAAACAACGACAAAAAAGACAACAAGTCAACAAAAAGACAACAAAAAGAAAACAAAAGGACGACAAAAGACAACAAATAAGACAACAAAAAGACAACAAAAACAATGAAAAGACAACAAAAAGACAACAAATAAGACATCAAAAGACGACAAAAACGTCAACAAAAAGACAACAAAGACAACAAAAGACAACAATGACAACAAAAACGTCAACAAAAAGACAACAAAGTCAACAAAAGACAACAAAAAACAAAAAAGACAACAAAGAGATGACCAGGGGTCCATTTCAGGTAGGAGGATTAGTGGAAACTCTGAGTTTGTTAAGCCTGAGATGAGGGAAACTCTGAGTTTTCCGTTTCAGAAAGAGAGGTAACTTAACCTCTGAGTCAGTTACTATGGTAACTGAGCCTATGAACCTAACCTGGTCGGGAGCAGGTTTTCTTCAAGAAACCTCGAGTTTCTTGAAGACTCCTCCCCATGGATGTATGAAGAGAATTATCGCTCCTCCCTCTGACACAGCGCTCTTCATTTCCTCATTCATTCATTCAGTCTGGATCAGGAGCATTTCAGCGCAGTTTGTTATATTGGCGTGAATAAAATAAAACATTGTTGGTTTATTAACTGTTAGGCAGATTTTAAAAAATTGTTTTTTCTCAAAACATGACATTTCCTTTTATCGACGATTCCGTTGAAGACGCTGTATGGCAGGGAGTTAAACATATGTCGGAAGATGATATTTTAATTTCCAGATAACTATTTGAGCGCTATGGTTTTTCATCCCAGTCTATCAGTTATGTAAGCTACATAACCTTATCTGTCCTCATATCACTAACGTCACCCATCGTGGACATGCTCTACATCCCAGCACATTCTTGCATTACAGTTGTCTCTACAACCTTGATAATAATAATTTTAATAAAGCGCCGTCAGAAGAGATCGCTCTGAAACGTTGTTTAACTGCTATAAATCATCTCATGCTTTGTGTTTGGGCTTAATTAAATCCTGACAGTCAAGCTTTCAACCGATGTGCTGCATGACCATATATTTAGAAGATTTAATGCGTCAAATTTATAACAAAGTTTAAGCAGCGTCCACTTTGAGCGTGAGTGTCCAGTTTACGGGTCAGTGAAAGTAAAGAGTTTAAACATGTGTAGCCTAGTGTTCCCTGGACACAGACCAGTCAGAGACATTAAAAATGAGTTCCACAGGATTGCAGGTGAATGATGTAAACCCTTTGAAATGAACGATTATGAATTATAATTCTGTTAATGATGGTGCTGCAGCCTCAGAATGGGATTAGTAGCCTAGGACTTTTTCGCCCGGAGTATTGCACCTACCTGAAATACGGTAGATTTGAAGTAATATTATCTTATGATTAAATATGATATACATCATATTGGAATATAAGCATTTACTCTAGCAGCAATTTTCTCCAGCGCAATTTCTCTCTCTTTGCAGCAGCCGCGTGTTGCTTTTTTTAACGAAATACAGGTTAAAACTCGCTGTCTGTGCGCATGAGTATGTCCGCCGACCCGTTTGTTTGTGATTGTTGCCATGGTGAATCGTAGTATCATGGCTCCATTCATGCTGTCTTTGGTGCACGCGCGTAACCCTGAGTCAACCTACTCCGAGTTGATTGAACCAACTCGAATCAGCCGTTGTGAAACCGAAAACTCAGAGTTTCCCATCTCAGGCTCAATCAACTCAGAGATCAGGCTCAGACTCAGAGTTTGTTGAACCTCCTACCTGAAACGGACCCCAGACAACAAAAAAGAAAAACAAAAACACAAAAACAATGACAAAAAAGATAAGTCAACAAAAAGACAACAAAAGACAACAAATAGGACAACAAAAAGACAACAAAAACAATGAAAAGACAACAAAAGGATGACAAAAAAGACAACAAAAGACAACAAAAACGTCAACAAAAAGACAACAAAGTCAACAAAAGACAACAAAAAAGACAACAAAGAGACGACCAGACAGACAACAAAACGACAACAAAAAGACAAAAAAGACAACAATAAAGAAAAACAAAAACACAAAAACAAGGACAAAAAAGACAACAAGTCAACAAAAAGACAACAAAAAGAAAACAAAAGGACGACAAAAGACAACAAATAAGACAACAAAAGACGACAAAAACGTCAACAAAAAGACAACAAAGACAACAAAAAACAAAAAAGACAACAAAAGACAATGACAACAAAAACGTCAACAAAAAGACAACAAAGACAACAAAAAAGACAACAAAAAAGACAACAAAGAGACGACCAGACAACAAAAAAGAAAAACAAAAACACAAAAACAATGACAAAAAAGACAAGTCAACAAAAAGACAACAAAAGACAACAAATAAGACAACAAAAAGACAACAAAAACAATAAAAAGACAACAAATAAGACAACAAAAAGACAACAAAAACAACGACAAAAAAGAAAAACAAAAACACAAAAATAACGACAAAAAAGACAACAAAGTCAACAAAAGACAACACAAAACAAAAAAGACAACAAAGAGACGACCAGACAGACAACAAAAAAGAAAAACAAAAACACTGACAATCACCCAATTTGCTATACTAGCATGGTATGTGGTCTACCAAAAGTCCTGAAAAGTTTGTCTTTGTCAGCCTTTGCAATCCTGAGTTAGGGGGGTGCAGTCCTTTTTTGGCATGGTTCATGGAGCCTGCCGAAATGTGACTGCCCCCCCCCCCCCAACTCAGGACAGCAAAGTCTGACAATCACCCAATTTGCTATAAGTGCATGGTATGCGGTCTACCAAAAGTCCTGAAAAGTTTGTCTTTGTCAGCCATTGCAATCCTGAGTTAGGGGGTTGCAGTCCTTTTTTGGCATGGTTCATGGAGCCTGCCGAAATGTGACTGCTCCCCCCCTAACTCAGGACAGCAAAGTCTAACAATCACCCAATTTGCTATACTTGCATGGTATGCGGTCTACCAAAAGTCCTGAAAAGTTTGTCTTTGTCAGCCTTTGCAATCCTGAGTTAGGGGGGTGCAGTCCTTTTTTGGCATTGTTCATGGAGCCTGCCGAAATGTGACTGCCCCCCCTAACTCAGGACAGCAAAGTCTGACCATCACCCAATGTGCTATACTTGCATGGTATGCGGTCTACCAAAAGTCCTGAAAAGTTTGTCTTTGTCAGCCATTGCAATCCTGAGTTAGGGGGGTGCAGTCCTTTTTTGGCATGGTTCATGGAGCCTGCCGAAATGTGACTGCCCCCCCCCCCCCCCCCCCCAACTCAGGACAGCACAGTCTGACAATCACCCAATTTGATATACTTGCATGGTATGCGGTCTACCAAAAGTCCTGAAAAGTTTGTCTCTGTCAGCCATTGCAATCCTGAGTCAGGGGGTTGCAGTCCTTTTTTGGCATGGTTCATGGAGCCTGCCGAAATGTGACTGCCCCCCCCCCCAACTCAGGACAGCAAAGTCTGACAATCACCCAATTTGCTATACTTGCATGGTATGTGGTCTACCAAAAGTCCTGAAAAGTTTGTCTTTGTCAGCCTTTGCAATCCTGAGTTAGGGGGGTGCAGTCCTTTTTTGGCATGGTTCATGGAGCCTGCCGAAATGTGACTGCCCCCCCCCCAACTCAGGACAGCAAAGTCTGACAATCACCCAATTTGCTATACTTGCATGGTATGCGGTCTACCAAAAGTCCTGAAAAGTTTGTCTTTGTCAGCCTTTGCAATCCTGAGTTAGGGGGGTGCAGTCCTTTTTTGGCATGGTTCATGGAGCCTGCCGAAATGTGACTGCCCCCCCCCCTTCCCAACTCAGGACAGCAAAGTCTGACAGTCACCCAATTTGCTATACTTGCATGGTATGCGGTCTACCAAAAGTCCTGAAAAGTTTGTCTTTGTCAACCATTGCAATCCTGAGTTAGGGGGTTGCAGTCCTTTTTTGGCATGGTTCATGGAGCCTGCCGAAATGTGACTGCCCCCCCTAACTCAGGACAGAAAAGTCTGACAATCACCCAATGTGCTATACTTGCATGGTATGCGGTCTACCAAAAGTCCTGAAAAGTTTGTCTTTGTCAGCCATTGCAATCCTGAGTTAGGGGGGTGCAGTCCTTTTTTGGCATGGTTCATGGAGCCTGCCGAAATTTGACTGCCCCCCCTAACTCAGGACAGCAAAGTCTGACAATCACCCAATGTGCTATACTTGCATGGTATGCGGTCTACCAAAAGTCCTGAAAAGTTTGTCTTTGTCAGCCATTGCAATCCTGAGTTAGGGGGGTGCAGTCCTTTTTTGGCATGGTTCATGGAGCCTGCCGAAATGTGACTGCCCCCCCTTCCCAACTCAGGACAGCAAAGTCTGACAGTCACCCAATTTGCTATACTTGCATGGTATGCGGTCTACCAAAAGTCCTGAAAAGTTTGTCTCTGTCAGCCTTTGCAATCCTGAGTCAGGGGGGTGCAGTCCTTTTTGGCATGGGTCCATGGAGCCTGCCGAAATGTGACTGCCACCCCCTAACTCAGGACAGCAAAGTCTGACAATCACCCAATTTGCTATACTAGCATGGTATGTGGTCTACCAAAAGTCCTGAAAAGTTTGTCTTTGTCAGCCTTTGCAATCCTGAGTTAGGGGGGTGCAGTCCTTTTTTGGCATGGTTCATGGAGCCTGCCGAAATGTGACTGCCCCCCCACCAACTCAGGACAGCAAAGTCTGACAATCACCCAATTTGCTATACTTGCATGGTATGTGGTCTACCAAAAGTCCTGAAAAGTTTGTCTTTGTCAGCCTTTGCAATCCTGAGTTAGGGGGGTGCAGTCCTTTTTTGGCATGGTTCATGGAGCCTGCCGAAATGTGACTGCCCCCCACCAACTCAGGACAGCAAAGTCTGACAATCACCCAATTTGCTATATGTGCATGGTATGCGGTCTACCAAAAGTCCTGAAAAGTTTGACTTTGTCAACCATTGCAATCCTGAGTTAGGGGGTTGCAGTCCTTTTTTGGCATGGTTCATGGAGCCTGCCGAAATGTGACTGCCCCCCCCCCCAACTCAGGACAGCAAAGTCTGACAATCACCCAATTTGCTATACTTGCATGGTATGCAGTCTACCAAAAGTCCTGAAAAGTTTGTCTTTGTCAGCCTTTGCAATCCTGAGTTAGGGGGGTGCAGTCCTTTTTTGGCATGGTTCATGGAGCCTGCCGAAATGTGACTGCCCCCCCTAACTCAGGACAGCAAAGTCTAACAATCACCCAATGTGTTATACTTGCATGGTATGCGGTCTACCAAAAGTCCTGAAAAGTTTGTCTTTGTCAGCCATTGCAATCCTGAGTTAGGGGGGTGCAGTCCTTTTTTGGCATGGTTCATGGAGCCTGCCGAAATGTGACTGCCCCCCCCCTTCCCAACTCAGGACAGCAAAGTCTGACAGTCACCCAATTTGCTATACTTGCATGGTATGCGGTCTACCAAAAGTCCTGAAAAGTTTGTCTTTGTCAGCCATTGCAATCCTGAGTTAGGGGGGTGCAGTCCTTTTTTGGCATGGTTCATGGAGCCTGCCGAAATGTGACTGCCCCCCCTAACTCAGGACAGCAAAGTCTGACAATCACCCAATGTGCTATACTTGCATGGTATGCGGTCTACCAAAAGTCCTGAAAAGTTTGTCTTTGTCAGCCATTGCAATCCTGAGTTAGGGGGGTGCAGTCCTTTTTTGGCATGGTTCATGGAGCCTGCCGAAATGTGACTGCCCCCCCCTTCCCAACTCAGGACAGCAAAGTCTGACAGTCACCCAATTTGCTATACTTGCATGGTATGCGGTCTACCAAAAGTCCTGAAAAGTTTGTCTCTGTCAGCCTTTGCAATCCTGAGTCAGGGGGGTGCAGTCCTTTTTGGCATGGGTCCATGGAGCCTGCCGAAATGTGACTGCCACCCCCTAACTCAGGACAGCAAAGTCTGACAATCACCCAATTTGCTATACTAGCATGGTATGTGGTCTACCAAAAGTCCTGAAAAGTTTGTCTTTGTCAGCCTTTGCAATCCTGAGTTAGGGGGGTGCAGTCCTTTTTTGGCATGGTTCATGGAGCCTGCCGAAATGTGACTGCCCCCCCACCAACTCAGGACAGCAAAGTCTGACAATCACCCAATTTGCTATACTTGCATGGTATGTGGTCTACCAAAAGTCCTGAAAAGTTTGTCTTTGTCAGCCTTTGCAATCCTGAGTTAGGGGGGTGCAGTCCTTTTTTGGCATGGTTCATGGAGCCTGCCGAAATGTGACTGCCCCCCACCAACTCAGGACAGCAAAGTCTGACAATCACCCAATTTGCTATATGTGCATGGTATGCGGTCTACCAAAAGTCCTGAAAAGTTTGTCTTTGTCAACCATTGCAATCCTGAGTTAGGGGGTTGCAGTCCTTTTTTGGCATGGTTCATGGAGCCTGCCGAAATGTGACTGCCCCCCCCCCCAACTCAGGACAGCAAAGTCTGACAATCACCCAATTTGCTATACTTGCATGGTATGCGGTCTACCAAAAGTCCTGAAAAGTTTGTCTTTGTCAGCCTTTGCAATCCTGAGTTAGGGGGGTGCAGTCCTTTTTTGGCATGGTTCATGGAGCCTGCCGAAATGTGACTGCCCCCCCTAACTCAGGACAGCAAAGTCTAACAATCACCCAATGTGTTATACTTGCATGGTATGCGGTCTACCAAAAGTCCTGAAAAGTTTGTCTTTGTCAGCCTTTGCAATCCTGAGTTAGGGGGGTGCAGTCCTTTTTTGGCATGGTTCATGGAGCCTGCCGAAATGTGACTGCCCCCCCACCAACTCAGGACAGCAAAGTCTGACAATCACCCAATTTGCTATACTTGCATGGTATGTGGTCTACCAAAAGTCCTGAAAAGTTTGTCTTTGTCAGCCTTTGCAATCCTGAGTTAGGGGGGTGCAGTCCTTTTTTGGCATGGTTCATGGAGCCTGCCGAAATGTGACTGCCCCCCACCAACTCAGGACAGCAAAGTCTGACAATCACCCAATTTGCTATATGTGCATGGTATGCGGTCTACCAAAAGTCCTGAAAAGTTTGTCTTTGTCAACCATTGCAATCCTGAGTTAGGGGGTTGCAGTCCTTTTTTGGCATGGTTCATGGAGCCTGCCGAAATGTGACTGCCCCCCCCCCCAACTCAGGACAGCAAAGTCTGACAATCACCCAATTTGCTATACTTGCATGGTATGCGGTCTACCAAAAGTCCTGAAAAGTTTGTCTTTGTCAGCCTTTGCAATCCTGAGTTAGGGGGTTGCAGTCCTTTTTTGGCATGGTTCATGGAGCCTGCCGAAATGTGACTGCCCCCCCCCCCAACTCAGGACAGCAAAGTCTGACAATCACCCAATTTGCTATACTTGCATGGTATGCGGTCTACCAAAAGTCCTGAAAAGTTTGTCTTTGTCAGCCATTGCAATCCTGAGTTAGGGGGGTGCAGTCCTTTTTTGGCATGGTTAATGGAGCCTGCCGAAATGTGACTGCCCCCCCTAACTCAGGACAGCAAAGTCTAACAATCACCCAATGTGTTATACTTGCATGGTATGCGGTCTACCAAAAGTCCTGAAAAGTTTGTCTTTGTCAGCCATTGCAATCCTGAGTTAGGGGGGTGCAGTCCTTTTTTGGCATGGTTCATGGAGCCTGCCGAAATGTGACTGCCCCCCCCCTTCCCAACTCAGGACAGCAAAGTCTGACAGTCACCCAATTTGCTATACTTGCATGGTATGCGGTCTACCAAAAGTCCTGAAAAGTTTGTCTTTGTCAGCCATTGCAATCCTGAGTTAGGGGGTTGCAGTCCTTTTTTGGCATGGTTCATGGAGCCTACCGAAATGTGACTGCCCCCCCCCCCCCCCAACTCAGGACAGCAAAGTCTGACAATCACCCAATTTGCTATACTTGCATGGTATGTGGTCTACCAAAAGTCCTGAAAAGTTTGTCTTTGTCAGCCTTTGCAATCCTGAGTTAGGGGGGTGCAGTCCTTTTTTGGCATGGTTCATGGAGCCTGCCGAAATGTGACTGCTCCCCCCCTAACTCAGGACAGCAAAGTCTAACAATCACCCAATTTGCTATACTTGCATGGTATGCGGTCTACCAAAAGTCCTGAAAAGTTTGTCTTTGTCAGCCTTTGCAATCCTGAGTTAGGGGGGTGCAGTCCTTTTTTGGCATGGTTCATGGAGCCTGCCGAAATGTGACTGCCCCCCCTAACTCAGGACAGCAAAGTCTGACAATCACCCAATGTGCTATACTTGCATGGTATGCGGTCTACCAAAAGTCCTGAAAAGTTTGTCTTTGTCAGCCATTGCAATCCTGAGTTAGGGGGGTGCAGTCCTTTTTTGGCATGGTTCATGGAGCCTGCCGAAATGTGACTGCCCCCCCCCCCCTTCCCAACTCAGGACAGCAAAGTCTGACAGTAACCCAATTTGCTATACTTGCATGGTATGCGGTCTACCAAAAGTCCTGAAAAGTTTGTCTTTGTCAGCCATTGCAATCCTGAGTTAGGGGGTTGCAGTCCTTTTTTGGCATGGTTCATGGAGCCTGCCGAAATGTGACTGCCGCCCCCCAACTCAGGACAGCAAAGTCTGACAATCACCTAATTTGCTATACTTGCATGGTATGCGGTCTACCAAAAGTCCTGAAAAGTTTGTCTTTGTCAGCCTTTGCAATCCTGAGTTAGGGGGGTGCAGTCCTTTTTTGGCATGGTTCATGGAGCCTGCCGAAATGTGAATGCCCCCCCCCCCCAACTCAGGACAGCAAAGTCTGACAATCACCCAATTTGCTATACTTGCATGGTATGCGGTCTACCAAAAGTCCTGAAAAGTTTGTCTTTGTCAGCCATTGCAATCCTGAGTCAGGCGGTTGCAGTCCTTTTTTGGCATGGTTCATGGAGCCTGCCGAAATGTGACTGCCCCCCCCCCCCCCCCCCCAACTCAGGACAGCAAAGTCTGACAATCACCCAATTTGCTATACTTGCATGGTATGTGGTCTACCAAAAGTCCTGAAAAGTTTGTCTTTGTCAGCCTTTGCAATCCTGAGTTAGGGGGGTGCAGTCTTTTTTTGGCATGGTTCATGGAGCCTGCCGAAATGTGACTGCCGCCCCCCAACTCAGGACAGCAAAGTCTGACAATCACCCAATTTGCTATACTTGCATGGTATGCGGTCTACCAAAAGTCCTGAAAAGTTTGTCTTTGTCAGCCTTTGCAATCCTGAGTTAGGGGGGTGCAGTCCTTTTTTGGCTTGGTTCATGGAGCCTGCTGAATTGTGACTGCCCCCCCTAACTCAGGACAGCAAAGTCTGACAATCACTCAATGTGCTATACTTGCATGGTATGCGGTCTACCAAAAGTCCTGAAAAGTTTGTCTTTGTCAGCCATTGCAATCCTGAGTTAGGGGGGTGCAGTCCTTTTTTGGCATGGTTCATGGAGCCTGCCGAAATGTGACTGCCCCCCCCCCTTCCCAACTCAGGACAGCAAAGTCTGACAGTCACCCAATTTGCTATACTAGCATGGTATGCGGTCTACCAAAAGTCCTGAAAAGTTTGTCTCTGTCAGCCTTTGCAATCCTGAGTCAGGGGGGTGCAGTCCCTTTTTGGCATGGTTCATGGAGCCTGCCGAAATGTGACTGCCCCCCCCCAACTCAGGACAGCAAAGTCTGACATTCACCCAATTTGCTATACTTGCAGGGTATGTGGTCTACCAAAAGTCCTGAAAAGTTTGTCTTTGTCAGCCATTGCAATCCTGAGTTAGGGGGTTGCAGTGCTTTTTTGGCATGGTTCATGGAGCCTGCCAAAATGTGACTGCCACCCCCTAACTCAGGACAGCAAAGTCTGACAATCACCCAATTTGCTATACTTGCATGGTATGTGGTCTACCAAAAGTCCTGAAAAGTTTGACTTTTTCAGCCTTTGCAATCCTGAGTTAGGGGGGTGCAGTCCTTTTTTGGCATGGTTCATGGAGCCTGCCGAAATGTGACTGCCCCCCCACCCCAACTCAGGACAGCAAAGTCTGACAATCACCCAATTTGCTATACGTGCATGGTATGCGGTCTACCAAAAGTCCTGAAAAGTTTGTCTTTGTCAGCCATTGCAATCCTGAGTTAGGGGGTTGCAGTCCTTTTTTGGCATGGTTCATGGAGCCTGCCGAAATGTGACTGCCGCCCCCCAACTCAGGACAGCAAAGTCTGACAATCACCCAATTTGCTATACTTGCATGGTATGCGGTCTACCAAAAGTCCTGAAAAGTTTGTCTTTGTCAGCCTTTGCAATCCTGAGTTAGGGGGGTGCAGTCCTTTTTTGGCATGGTTCATGGAGCCTGCCGAAATGTGACTGCTCCCCCCCTAACTCAGGACAGCAAAGTCTAACAATCACCCAATTTGCTATACTTGCATGGTATGCGGTCTACCAAAAGTCCTGAAAAGTTTGTCTTTGTCAGCCTTTGCATTCCTGAGTTAGGGGGGTGCAGTCCTTTTTTGGCATTGTTCATGGAGCCTGCCGAAATGTGACTGCCCCCCCTAACTCAGGACAGCAAAGTCTGACAATCACCCAATGTGCTATACTTGCATGGTATGCGGTCTACCAAAAGTCCTGAAAAGTTTGTCTTTGTCAGCCATTGCAATCCTGAGTTAGGGGGGTGCAGTCCTTTTTTGGCATGGTTCATGGAGCCTGCCGAAATGTGACTGCCCCCCCCCTTCCCAACTCAGGACAGCAAAGTCTGACAGTCACCCAATTTGCTATACTTGCATGGTATGCGGTCTACCAAAAGTCCTGAAAAGTTTGTCTTTGTCAGCCATTGCAATCCTGAGTTAGGGGGTTGCAGTCCTTTTTTGGCATGGTTCATGGAGCCTGCCGAAATGTGACTGCCGCCCCCCAACTCAGGACAGCAAAGTCTGACAATCACCCAATTTGCTATACATGCATGGTACGCGGTCTACCAAAAGTCCTGAAAAGTTTGTCTTTGTCAGCCTTTGCAATCCTGAGTTAGGGGGGTGCAGTCCTTTTTTGGCATGGTTCATGGAGCCTGCCGAAATGTGACTGCTCCCCCCCTAACTCAGGACAGCAAAGTCTAACAATCACCCAATTTGCTATACTTGCATGGTATGCGGTCTACCAAAAGTCCTGAAAAGTTTGTCTTTGTCAGCCTTTGCAATCCTGAGTTAGGGGGGTGCAGTCCTTTTTTGGCATTGTTCATGGAGCCTGCCGAAATGTGACTGCCCCCCCCCCCCCCCCAACTCAGGACAGCACAGTCTGACAATCACCCAATTTGATATACTTGCATGGTATGCGGTCTACCAAAAGTCCTGAAAAGTTTGTCTCTGTCAGCCTTTGCAATCCTGAGTCAGGGGGGTGCAGTCCTTTTTTGGCATGGTTCATGGAGCCTGCCGAAATGTGAATGCCCCCCCCCCTAACTCAGGACAGCAAAGTCTGACAATCACCCAATTTGCTATACTTGCATGGTATGCGGTCTACCAAAAGTCCTGAAAAGTTTGTCTTTGTCAGCCATTGCAATCCTGAGTCAGGGGGTTGCAGTCCTTTTTTGGCATGGTTCATGGAGCCTGCCGAAATGTGACTGCCCCCCCCCCCCCCCCAACTCAGGACAGCAAAGTCTGACAATCACCCAATTTGCTATACTTGCATGGTATGTGATCTACCAAAAGTCCTGAAAAGTTTGTCTTTGTCAGCCTTTGCAATCCTGAGTTAGGGGGGTGCAGTCTTTTTTTGGCATGGTTCATGGAGCCTGCCGAAATGTGACTGCCTCCCCCCCCCAACTCAGGACAGCAAAGTCTGACAATCACCCAATTTGCTATATGTGCATGGTATGCGGTCTACCAAAAGTCCTGAAAAGTTTGTCTTTGTCAGCCATTGCAATCCTGAGTTAGGGGGTTGCAGTCCTTTTTTGGCATGGTTCATGGAGCCTGCCGAAATGTGACTGCCGCCCCCCAACTCAGGACAGCAAAGTCTGACAATCACCCAATTTGCTATACTTGCATGGTATGCGGTCTACCAAAAGTCCTGAAAAGTTTGTCTTTGTCAGCCTTTGCAATCCTGAGTTAGGGGGGTGCAGTCCTTTTTTGGCTTGGTTCATGGAGCCTGCTGAATTGTGACTGCCCCCCCTAACTCAGGACTGCAAAGTCTGACAATCACCCAATGTGCTATACTTGCATGGTATGCGGTCTACCAAAAGTCCTGAAAAGTTTGTCTTTGTCAGCCATTGCAATCCTGAGTTAGGGGGGTGCAGTCCTTTTTTGGCATGGTTCATGGAGCCTGCCGAAATGTGACTGCCCCCCCCCTTCCCAACTCAGGACAGCAAAGTCTGACAGTCACCCAATTTGCTATACTAGCATGGTATGTGGTCTACCAAAAGTCCTGAAAAGTTTGTCTTTGTCAACCATTGCAATCCTGAGGTAGGGGGTTGCAGTCCTTTTTTGGCATGGTTCATGGAGCCTGCCGAAATGTGACTGCCGCCCCCCAACTCAGGACAGCAAAGTCTGACAATCACCCAATTTGCTATACTTGCATGGTATGCGGTCTACCAAAAGTCCTGAAAAGTTTGTCTTTGTCAGCCTTTGCAATCCTGAGTTAGGGGGGTGCAGTCCTTTTTTGGCATGGTTCATGGAGCCTGCCGAAATGTGACTGCCCCCCCCCCTAACTCAGGACAGCAAAGTCTAACAATCACCCAATTTGCTATACTTGCATGGTATGCGGTCTACCAAAAGTCCTGAAAAGTTTGTCTTTGTCAGCCTTTGCAATCCTGAGTTAGGGGGGTGCAGTCCTTTTTTGGCATGGGTCCATGGAGCCTGCCGAAATGTGACTGCCACCCCCTAACTCAGGACAGCAAAGTCTGACAATCACCCAGTTTGCTATACTAGCATGGTATGCGGTCTACCAAAAGTCCTGAAAAGTTAGTCTCTGTCAGCCTTTGCAATCCTGAGTCAGGGGGGTGCAGTCCTTTTTTGGCATGGTTCATGGAGCCTGCCGAAATGTGACTGCCCCCCCCCCCCCCCCCAACTCAGGACAGCAAAGTCTGACAATCACCCAATTTGCTATACTTGCATGGTATGCGGTCTACCAAAAGTCCTGAAAAGTTTGTCTTTGTCAGCCTTTGCAATCCTGAGTTAGGGGGGTGCAGTCCTTTTTTGGCATGGTTCATGGAGCCTGCTGAAATGTGACTGCCCCCCCCCCCTAACTCAGGACAGCAAAGTCTAACAATCACCCAGTTTGCTATACTAGCATGGTATGCGGTCTACCAAAAGTCCTGAAAAGTTTGTCTTTGTCAGCCATTGCAATCCTGAGTTAGGGGGTTGCAGTCCTTTTTTGGCATGGTTCATGGAGCCTACCGAAATGTGACTGCCCCCCCCCCCCAACTCAGGACAGCAAAGTCTGACAATCACCCAATTTGCTATACTTGCATGGTATGTGGTCGACCAAAAGTCCTGAAAAGTTTGTCTTTGTCAGCCTTTGAAATCCTGAGTTAGGGGGGTGCAGTCCTTTTTTGGCATGGTTCATGGAGCCTGCCGAAATGTGACTGCCCCCCCCCCCAACTCAGGACAGCAAAGTCTGACAATCACCCAATTTGCTATACGTGCATGGTATGCGGTCTACCAAAAGTCCTGAAAAGTTTGTCTTTATCAGCCATTGCAATCCTGAGTTAGGGGGTTGCAGTCCTTTTTTGGCATGGTTCATGGAGCCTGCCGAAATGTGACTGCCGCCCCCCAACTCAGGACAGCAAAGTCTGACAATCACCCAATTTGCTATACTTGCATGGTATGCGGTCTACCAAAAGTCCTGAAAAGTTTGTCTTTGTCAGCCTTTGCAATCCTGAGTTAGGGGGGTGCAGTCCTTTTTTGGCATGGTTCATGGAGCCTGCCGAAATGTGACTGCCCCCCCCCCTAACTCAGGACAGCAAAGTCTAACAATCACCCAATTTGCTATACTTGCATGGTATGCGGTCTACCAAAAGTCCTGAAAAGTTTGTCTTTGTCAGCCTTTGCAATCCTGAGTTAGGGGGGTGCAGTCCTTTTTGGCATGGGTCCATGGAGCCTGCCGAAATGTGACTGCCACCCCCTAACTCAGGACAGCAAAGTCTGACAATCACCCAGTTTGCTATACTAGCATGGTATGCGGTCTACCAAAAGTCCTGAAAAGTTTGTCTCTGTCAGCCTTTGCAATCCTGAGTCAGGGGGGTGCAGTCCTTTTTTGGCATGGTTCATGGAGCCTGCCGAAATGTGACTGCCCCCCCCCCAACTCAGGACAGCAAAGTCTGACAATCACCCAATTTGCTATACGTGCATGGTATGCGGTCTACCAAAAGTCCTGAAAAGTTTGTCTTTGTCAGCCATTGCAATCCTGACTTAGGGGGTTGCAGTCCTTTTTTGGCATGGTTCATGGAGCCTGCCGAAATGTGACTGCCGCCCCCCAACTCAGGACAGCAAAGTCTGACAATCACCCAGTTTGCTATACTAGCATGGTATGCGGTCTACCAAAAGTCCTGAAAAGTTTGTCTCTGTCAGCCTTTGCAATCCTGAGTCAGGGGGGTGCAGTCCTTTTTTGGCATGGTTCATGGAGCCTGCCGAAATGTGACTGCCCCCCCCCCAACTCAGGACAGCAAAGTCTGACAATCACCCAATTTGCTATACGTGCATGGTATGCGGTCTACCAAAAGTCCTGAAAAGTTTGTCTTTGTCAGCCATTGCAATCCTGACTTAGGGGGTTGCAGTCCTTTTTTGGCATGGTTCATGGAGCCTGCCGAAATGTGACTGCCGCCCCCCAACTCAGGACAGCAAAGTCTGACAATCACCCAATTTGCTATACTTGCATGGTATGTGGTCTACCAAAAGTCCTGAAAAGTTTGTCTTTGTCAGCCTTTGCAATCCTGAGTTAGGGGGGTGCAGTCCTTTTTTGGCATGGTTCATGGAGCCTGCCCAAATGTGACTGCTCCCCCCCTAACTCAGGACAGCAAAGTCTAACAATCACCCAATTTGCTATACTTGCATGGTATGCGGTCTACCAAAAGTCCTGAAAAGTTTGTCTTTGTCAGCCTTTGCAATCCTGAGTTAGGGGGGTGCAGTCCTTTTTTGGCATTGTTCATGGAGCCTGCCGAAATGTGACTGCCCCCCCTAACTCAGGACAGCAAAGTCTGACAATCACCCAATGTGCTATACTTGCATGGTACGCGGTCTACCAAAAGTCCTGAAAAGTTTGTCTTTGTCAGCCATTGCAATCCTGAGTTAGGGGGGTGCAGTCCTTTTTTGGCATGGTTCATGGAGCCTGCCGAAATGTGACTGCCCCCCCCCCCCTTCCCAACTCAGGACAGCAAAGTCTGACAGTCACCCAATTTGCTATACTTGCATGGTATGCGGTCTACCAAAAGTCCTGAAAAGTTTGTCTTTGTCAGCCATTGCAATCCTGAGTTAGGGGGTTGCAGTCCTTTTTTGGCATGGTTCATGGAGCCTGCCGAAATGTGACTGCCGCCCCCCAACTCAGGACAGCAAAGTCTGACAATCACCTAATTTGCTATACTTGCATGGTATGCGGTCTACCAAAAGTCCTGAAAAGTTTGTCTTTGTCAGCCTTTGCAATCCTGAGTTAGGGGGGTGCAGTCCTTTTTTGGCATGGTTCATGGAGCCTGCCGAAATGTGAATGCCCCCCCCCCCAACTCAGGACAGCAAAGTCTGACAATCACCCAATTTGCTATACTTGCATGGTATGCGGTCTACCAAAAGTCCTGAAAAGTTTGTCTTTGTCAGCCATTGCAATCCTGAGTCAGGCGGTTGCAGTCCTTTTTTGGCATGGTTCATGGAGCCTGCCGAAATGTGACTGCCCCCCCCCCAACTCAGGACAGCAAAGTCTGACAATCACCCAATTTGCTATACTTGCATGGTATGTGGTCTACCAAAAGTCCTGAAAAGTTTGTCTTTGTCAGCCTTTGCAATCCTGAGTTAGGGGGGTGCAGTCTTTTTTTGGCATGGTTCATGGAGCCTGCCGAAATGTGACTGCCTCCCCCCCCCAACTCAGGACAGCAAAGTCTGACAATCACCCAATTTGCTATATGTGCATGGTATGCGGTCTACCAAAAGTCCTTAAAAGTTTGTCTTTGTCAGCCATTGCAATCCTGAGTTAGGGGGTTGCAGTCCTTTTTTGGCATGGTTCATGGAGCCTGCCGAAATGTGACTGCCGCCCCCCAACTCAGGACAGCAAAGTCTGACAATCACCCAATTTGCTATACTTGCATGGTATGCGGTCTACCAAAAGTCCTGAAAAGTTTGTCTTTGTCAGCCTTTGCAATCCTGAGTTAGGGGGGTGCAGTCCTTTTTTGGCTTGGTTCATGGAGCCTGCTGAATTGTGACTGCCCCCCCTAACTCAGGACAGCAAAGTCTGACAATCACCCAATGTGCTATACTTGCATGGTATGCGGTCTACCAAAAGTCCTGAAAAGTTTGTCTTTGTCAGCCATTGCAATCCTGAGTTAGGGGGGTGCAGTCCTTTTTTGGCATGGTTCATGGAGCCTGCCGAAATGTGACTGCCCCCCCCCCCTTCCCAACTCAGGACAGCAAAGTCTGACAGTCACCCAATTTGCTATACTAGCATGGTATGTTGTCTACCAAAAGTCCTGAAAAGTTTGTCTTTGTCAGCCATTGCAATCCTGAGTTAGGGGGTTGCAGTGCTTTTTTGGCATGGTTCATGGAGCCTGCCGAAATGTGACTGCCCCCCCCCCAACTCAGGACAGCAAAGTCTGACATTCACCCAATTTGCTATACTTGCAGGGTATGTTGTCTACCAAAAGTCCTGAAAAGTTTGTCTTTGTCAGCCATTGCAATCCTGAGTTAGGGGGTTGCAGTGCTTTTTTGGCATGGTTCATGGAGCCTGCCAAAATGTGACTGCCACCCCCTAACTCAGGACAGCAAAGTCTGACAATCACCCAATTTGCTATACTTGCATGGTATGTGGTCTACCAAAAGTCCTGAAAAGTTTGTCTTTGTCAGCCATTGCAATCCTGAGTTAGGGGGTTGCAGTCCTTTTTTGGCATGGTTCATGGAGCCTGCCGAAATGTGACTGCCGCCCCCCAACTCAGGATAGCAAAGTCTGACAATCACCCAATTTGCTATACTTGCATGGTATGCGGTCTACCAAAAGTCCTGAAAAGTTTGTCTTTGTCAGCCTTTGCAATCCTGAGTTAGGGGGGTGCAGTCCTTTTTTGGCATGGTTCATGGAGCCTGCCGAAATGTGACTGCCCCCCCTAACTCAGGACAGCAAAGTCTGACAATCACCCAATGTGCTATACTTGCATGGTATGCGGTCTACCAAAAGTCCTGAAAAGTTTGTCTTTGTCAGCCATTGCAATCCTGAGTTAGGGGGGTGCAGTCCTTTTTTGGCATGGTTCATGGAGCCTGCCGAAATGTGACTGCCCCCCCCCTTCCCAACTCAGGACAGAAAAGTCTGACAGTCACCCAATTTGCTATACTTGCATGGTATGCGGTCTACCAAAAGTCCTGAAAAGTTTGTCTTTGTCAGCCATTGCAATCCTGAGTTAGGGGGTTGCAGTCCTTTTTTGGCATGGTTCATGGAGCCTGCCGAAATGTGACTGCCGCCCCCCAACTCAGGACAGCAAAGTCTGACAATCACCCAATTTGCTATACATGCATGGTACGCGGTCTACCAAAAGTCCTGAAAAGTTTGTCTTTGTCAGCCTTTGCAATCCTGAGTTAGGGGGGTGCAGTCCTTTTTTGGCATGGTTCATGGAGCCTGCCGAAATGTGACTGCTCCCCCCCTAACTCAGGACAGCAAAGTCTAACAATCACCCAATTTGCTATACTTGCATGGTATGCGGTCTACCAAAAGTCCTGAAAAGTTTGTCTTTGTCAGCCTTTGCAATCCTGAGTTAGGGGGGTGCAGTCCTTTTTTGGCATTGTTCATGGAGCCTGCCGAAATGTGACTGCCCCCCCCCCCCCAACTCAGGACAGCACAGTCTGACAATCACCCAATTTGATATACTTGCATGGTATGCGGTCTACCAAAAGTCCTGAAAAGTTTGTCTCTGTCAGCCTTTGCAATCCTGAGTCAGGGGGGTGCAGTCCTTTTTTGGCATGGTTCATGGAGCCTGCCGAAATGTGAATGCCCCCCCCCCCTAACTCAGGACAGCAAAGTCTGACAATCACCCAATTTGCTATACTTGCATGGTATGCGGTCTACCAAAAGTCCTGAAAAGTTTGTCTTTGTCAGCCATTGCAATCCTGAGTCAGGGGGTTGCAGTCCTTTTTTGGCATGGTTCATGGAGCCTGCCGAAATGTGACTGCCCCCCCCCCCCCCAACTCAGGACAGCAAAGTCTGACAATCACCCAATTTGCTATACTTGCATGGTATGTGATCTACCAAAAGTCCTGAAAAGTTTGTCTTTGTCAGCCTTTGCAATCCTGAGTTAGGGGGGTGCAGTCTTTTTTTGGCATGGTTCATGGAGCCTGCCGAAATGTGACTGCCACCCCCTAACTCAGGACAGCAAAGTCTGACAATCACCCAATTTGCTATACTAGCATGGTATGTGGTCTACCAAAAGTCCTGAAAAGTTTGTCTTTGTCAGCCTTTGCAATCCTGAGTTAGGGGGGTGCAGTCCTTTTTGGCATGGGTCCATGGAGCCTGCCGAAATGTGACTGCCACCCCCTAACTCAGGACAGCAAAGTCTGACAATCACCCAGTTTGCTATACTAGCATGGTATGCAGTCTACCAAAAGTCCTGAAAAGTTTGTCTCTGTCAGCCTTTGCAATCCTGAGTCAGGGGGGTGCAGTCCTTTTTTGGCATGGTTCATGGAGCCTGCCGAAATGTGACTGCCCCCTCCCCCAACTCAGGACAGCAAAGTCTGACAATCACCCAATTTGCTATACGTGCATGGTATGCGGTCTACCAAAAGTCCTGAAAAGTTTGTCTTTGTCAGCCATTGCAATCCTGACTTAGGGGGTTGCAGTCCTTTTTTGACATGGTTCATGGAGCCTGCCGAAATGTGACTGCCGCCCCCCAACTCAGGACAGCAAAGTCTGACAATCACCCAATTTGCTATACTTGCATGGTATGCGGTCTACCAAAAGTCCTGAAAAGTTTGTCTTTGTCAGCCTTTGCAATCCTGAGTTAGGGGGGTGCAGTCCTTTTTTGGCATGGTTCATGGAGCCTGCCGAAATGTGACTGCTCCCCCCCTAACTCAGGACAGCAAAGTCTAACGATCACCCAATTTGCTATACTTGCATGGTATGCGGTCTACCAAAAGTCCTGAAAAGTTTGTCTTTGTCAGCCTTTGCAATCCTGAGTTAGGGGGGTGCAGTCCTTTTTTGGCATTGTTCATGGAGCCTGCCGAAATGTGACTGCCCCCCCTAACTCAGGACAGCAAAGTCTGACAATCACCCAATGTGCTATACTTGCATGGTATGCGGTCTACCAAAAGTCCTGAAAAGTTTGTCTTTGTCAGCCATTGCAATCCTGAGTTAGGGGGGTGCAGTCCTTTTTTGGCATGGTTCATGGAGCCTGCCGAAATGTGACTGCCCCCCCCCCCTTCCCAACTCAGGACAGCAAAGTCTGACAGTCACCCAATTTGCTATACTTGCATGGTATGCGGTCTACCAAAAGTCCTGAAAAGTTTGTCTTTGTCAGCCATTGCAATCCTGAGTTAGGGGGTTGCAGTCCTTTTTTGGCATGGTTCATGGAGCCTGCCGAAATGTGACTGCCGCCCCCCAACTCAGGACAGCAAAGTCTGACAATCACCTAATTTGCTATACTTGCATGGTATGCGGTCTACCAAAAGTCCTGAAAAGTTTGTCTTTGTCAGCCTTTGCAATCCTGAGTTAGGGGGGTGCAGTCCTTT
The DNA here is from genome assembly GCA_023631565.1 of Gymnocephalus cernua. Lineage (NCBI taxonomy): Eukaryota > Metazoa > Chordata > Actinopteri > Perciformes > Percidae > Gymnocephalus > Gymnocephalus cernua. The sequence goes on along the minus strand of JALJEH010000025.1, from coordinate 2,833,838 downwards.
TTTGGCATGGTTCATGGAGCCTGCCGAAATGTGAATGCCCCCCCCCCCCCCAACTCAGGACAGCAAAGTCTGACAATCACCCAATTTGCTATACTTGCATGGTATGCGGTCTACCAAAAGTCCTGAAAAGTTTGTCTTTGTCAGCCATTGCAATCCTGAGTCAGGCGGTTGCAGTCCTTTTTTGGCATGGTTCATGGAGCCTGCCGAAATGTGACTGCCCCCCCCCCCCCCAACTCAGGACAGCAAAGTCTGACAATCACCCAATTTGCTATACTTGCATGGTATGTGGTCTACCAAAAGTCCTGAAAAGTTTGTCTTTGTCAGCCTTTGCAATCCTGAGTTAGGGGGGTGCAGTCTTTTTTTGGCATGGTTCATGGAGCCTGCCGAAATGTGACTGCCTCCCCCCCCCAACTCAGGACAGCAAAGTCTGACAATCACCCAATTTGCTATATGTGCATGGTATGCGGTCTACCAAAAGTCCTTAAAAGTTTGTCTTTGTCAGCCATTGCAATCCTGAGTTAGGGGGTTGCAGTCCTTTTTTGGCATGGTTCATGGAGCCTGCCGAAATGTGACTGCCGCCCCCCAACTCAGGACAGCAAAGTCTGACAATCACCCAATTTGCTATACTTGCATGGTATGCGGTCTACCAAAAGTCCTGAAAAGTTTGTCTTTGTCAGCCTTTGCAATCCTGAGTTAGGGGGGTGCAGTCCTTTTTTGGCTTGGTTCATGGAGCCTGCTGAATTGTGACTGCCCCCCCTAACTCAGGACAGCAAAGTCTGACAATCACCCAATTTGCTATACTAGCATGGTATGCGGTCTACCAAAAGTCCTGAAAAGTTTGTCTCTGTCAGCCTTTGCAATCCTGAGTCAGGGGGGTGCAGTCCCTTTTTGGCATGGTTCATGGAGCCTGCCGAAATGTGACTGCCCCCCCCCCAACTCAGGACAGCAAAGTCTGACATTCACCCAATTTGCTATACTTGCAGGGTATGTGGTCTACCAAAAGTCCTGAAAAGTTTGTCTTTGTCAGCCATTGCAATCCTGAGTTAGGGGGTTGCAGTGCTTTTTTGGCATGGTTCATGGAGCCTGCCAAAATGTGACTGCCACCCCCTAACTCAGGACAGCAAAGTCTGACAATCACCCAATTTGCTATACTTGCATGGTATGTGGTCTACCAAAAGTCCTGAAAAGTTTGACTTTTTCAGCCTTTGCAATCCTGAGTTAGGGGGGTGCAGTCCTTTTTTGGCATGGTTCATGGAGCCTGCCGAAATGTGACTGCCCCCCCACCCCAACTCAGGACAGCAAAGTCTGACAATCACCCAATTTGCTATACGTGCATGGTATGCGGTCTACCAAAAGTCCTGAAAAGTTTGTCTTTGTCAGCCTTTGCAATCCTGAGTTAGGGGGGTGCAGTCCTTTTTTGGCATGGTTCATGGAGCCTGCCGAAATGTGACTGCTCCCCCCCTAACTCAGGACAGCAAAGTCTAACAATCACCCAATTTGCTATACTTGCATGGTATGCGGTCTACCAAAAGTCCTGAAAAGTTTGTCTTTGTCAGCCTTTGCAATCCTGAGTTAGGGGGTTGCAGTCCTTTTTTGGCATGGTTCATGGAGCCTGCCGAAATGTGACTGCCGCCCCCCAACTCAGGACAGCAAAGTCTGACAATCACCCAATTTGCTATACATGCATGGTACGCGGTCTACCAAAAGTCCTGAAAAGTTTGTCTTTGTCAGCCTTTGCAATCCTGAGTTAGGGGGGTGCAGTCCTTTTTTGGCATGGTTCATGGAGCCTGCCGAAATGTGACTGCTCCCCCCCTAACTCAGGACAGCAAAGTCTAACAATCACCCAATTTGCTATACTTGCATGGTATGCGGTCTACCAAAAGTCCTGAAAAGTTTGTCTTTGTCAGCCTTTGCAATCCTGAGTTAGGGGGGTGCAGTCCTTTTTTGGCATTGTTCATGGAGCCTGCCGAAATGTGACTGCCCCCCCCCCCCCAACTCAGGACAGCACAGTCTGACAATCACCCAATTTGATATACTTGCATGGTATGCGGTCTACCAAAAGTCCTGAAAAGTTTGTCTCTGTCAGCCTTTGCAATCCTGAGTCAGGGGGGTGCAGTCCTTTTTTGGCATGGTTCATGGAGCCTGCCGAAATGTGAATGCCCCCCCCCCCTAACTCAGGACAGCAAAGTCTGACAATCACCCAATTTGCTATACTTGCATGGTATGCGGTCTACCAAAAGTCCTGAAAAGTTTGTCTTTGTCAGCCATTGCAATCCTGAGTCAGGGGGTTGCAGTCCTTTTTTGGCATGGTTCATGGAGCCTGCCGAAATGTGACTGCCCCCCCCCCCCCCCCAACTCAGGACAGCAAAGTCTGACAATCACCCAATTTGCTATACTTGCATGGTATGTGATCTACCAAAAGTCCTGAAAAGTTTGTCTTTGTCAGCCTTTGCAATCCTGAGTTAGGGGGGTGCAGTCTTTTTTTGGCATGGTTCATGGAGCCTGCCGAAATGTGACTGCCTCCCCCCCCCAACTCAGGACAGCAAAGTCTGACAATCACCCAATTTGCTATATGTGCATGGTATGCGGTCTACCAAAAGTCCTGAAAAGTTTGTCTTTGTCAGCCATTGCAATCCTGAGTTAGGGGGTTGCAGTCCTTTTTTGGCATGGTTCATGGAGCCTGCCGAAATGTGACTGCCGCCCCCCAACTCAGGACAGCAAAGTCTGACAATCACCCAATTTGCTATACTTGCATGGTATGCGGTCTACCAAAAGTCCTGAAAAGTTTGTCTTTGTCAGCCTTTGCAATCCTGAGTTAGGGGGGTGCAGTCCTTTTTTGGCTTGGTTCATGGAGCCTGCTGAATTGTGACTGCCCCCCCTAACTCAGGACAGCAAAGTCTGACAATCACCCAATGTGCTATACTTGCATGGTATGCGGTCTACCAAAAGTCCTGAAAAGTTTGTCTTTGTCAGCCATTGCAATCCTGAGTTAGGGGGGTGCAGTCCTTTTTTGGCATGGTTCATGGAGCCTGCCGAAATGTGACTGCCCCCCCCCTTCCCAACTCAGGACAGCAAAGTCTGACAGTCACCCAATTTGCTATACTAGCATGGTATGTGGTCTACCAAAAGTTCTTAAAAGTTTGTCTTTGTCAGCCTTTGCAATCCTGAGTTAGGGGGGTGCAGTCCTTTTTTGGCATGGTTCATGGAGCCTACCGAAATGTGACTGCCCCCCCCCCCCCCAACTCAGGACAGCAAAGTCTGACAATCACCCAATTTGCTATACTTGCATGGTATGTGGTCTACCAAAAGTCCTGAAAAGTTTGTCTTTGTCAGCCTTTGAAATCCTGAGTTAGGGGGGTGCAGTCCTTTTTTGGCATGGTTCATGGAGCCTGCCGAAATGTGACTGCCCCCCCCCCCAACTCAGGACAGCAAAGTCTGACAATCACCCAATTTGCTATACGTGCATGGTATGCGGTCTACCAAAAGTCCTGAAAAGTTTGTCTTTATCAGCCATTGCAATCCTGAGTTAGGGGGTTGCAGTCCTTTTTTGGCATGGTTCATGGAGCCTGCCGAAATGTGACTGCCGCCCCCCAACTCAGGACAGCAAAGTCTGACAATCACCCAATTTGCTATACTTGCATGGTATGCGGTCTACCAAAAGTCCTGAAAAGTTTGTCTTTGTCAGCCTTTGCAATCCTGAGTTAGGGGGGTGCAGTCCTTTTTTGGCATGGTTCATGGAGCCTGCCGAAATGTGACTGCCCCCCCCCCTAACTCAGGACAGCAAAGTCTAACAATCACCCAATTTGCTATACTTGCATGGTATGCGGTCTACCAAAAGTCCTGAAAAGTTTGTCTTTGTCAGCCTTTGCAATCCTGAGTTAGGGGGGTGCAGTCCTTTTTTGGCATGGGTCCATGGAGCCTGCCGAAATGTGACTGCCACCCCCTAACTCAGGACAGCAAAGTCTGACAATCACCCAGTTTGCTATACTAGCATGGTATGCGGTCTACCAAAAGTCCTGAAAAGTTAGTCTCTGTCAGCCTTTGCAATCCTGAGTCAGGGGGGTGCAGTCCTTTTTTGGCATGGTTCATGGAGCCTGCCGAAATGTGACTGCCCCCCCCCCCCCCCCAACTCAGGACAGCAAAGTCTGACAATCACCCAATTTGCTATACTTGCATGGTATGCGGTCTACCAAAAGTCCTGAAAAGTTTGTCTTTGTCAGCCTTTGCAATCCTGAGTTAGGGGGGTGCAGTCCTTTTTTGGCATGGTTCATGGAGCCTGCTGAAATGTGACTGCCCCCCCCCTAACTCAGGACAGCAAAGTCTAACAATCACCCAGTTTGCTATACTAGCATGGTATGCGGTCTACCAAAAGTCCTGAAAAGTTTGTCTTTGTCAGCCATTGCAATCCTGAGTTAGGGGGTTGCAGTCCTTTTTTGGCATGGTTCATGGAGCCTACCGAAATGTGACTGCCCCCCCCCCAACTCAGGACAGCAAAGTCTGACAATCACCCAATTTGCTATACTTGCATGGTATGTGGTCTACCAAAAGTCCTGAAAAGTTTGTCTTTGTCAGCCTTTGAAATCCTGAGTTAGGGGGGTGCAGTCCTTTTTTGGCATGGTTCATGGAGCCTGCCGAAATGTGACTGCCCCCCCCCCCAACTCAGGACAGCACAGTCTGACAATCACCCAATTTGCTATACGTGCATGGTATGCGGTCTACCAAAAGTCCTGAAAAGTTTGTCTTTATCAGCCATTGCAATCCTGAGTTAGGGGGTTGCAGTCCTTTTTTGGCATGGTTCATGGAGCCTGCCGAAATGTGACTGCCGCCCCCCAACTCAGGACAGCAAAGTCTGACAATCACCCAATTTGCTATACTTGCATGGTATGCGGTCTACCAAAAGTCCTGAAAAGTTTGTCTTTGTCAGCCTTTGCAATCCTGAGTTAGGGGGGTGCAGTCCTTTTTTGGCATGGTTCATGGAGCCTGCCGAAATGTGACTGCCCCCCCCCCCTAACTCAGGACAGCAAAGTCTAACAATCACCCAATTTGCTATACTTGCATGGTATGCGGTCTACCAAAAGTCCTGAAAAGTTTGTCTTTGTCAGCCTTTGCAATCCTGAGTTAGGGGGGTGCAGTCCTTTTTTGGCATGGGTCCATGGAGCCTGCCGAAATGTGACTGCCAACCCCTAACTCAGGACAGCAAAGTCTGACAATCACCCAGTTTGCTATACTAGCATGGTATGCGGTCTACCAAAAGTCCTGAAAAGTTAGTCTCTGTCAGCCTTTGCAATCCTGAGTCAGGGGGGTGCAGTCCTTTTTTGGCATGGTTCATGGAGCCTGCCGAAATGTGACTGCCCCCCCTAACTCAGGACAGCAAAGTCTGACAATCACCCAATTTGCCATACTTGCATGGTATGCGGTCTACCAAAAGTCCTGAAAAGTTTGTCTCTGTCAGCCTTTGCAATCCTGAGTTAGGGGGGTGCAGTCCTTTTTGGCATGGGTCCATGGAGCCTGCCGAAATGTGACTGCCACCCCCTATCTCAGGACAGCAAAGTCTGACAATCACCCAATTTGCTATACTAGCATGGTATGCGGTCTACTTAAAGTCCTGAAAAGTTTGTCTCTGTCAGCCTTTGCAATCCTGAGTCAGGGGGGTGCAGTCCTTTTTTGGCATGGTTCATGGAGCCTGCCGAAATGTGACTGCCCCCCCCCCCAACTCAGGACAGCAAAGTCTAACAATCACCCAATTTGCTATACTTGCATGGTATGCGGTCTACCAAAAGTCCTGAAAAGTTTGTCTTTGTCAGCCTTTGCAATCCTGAGTTAGGGGGGTGCAGTCCTTTTTGGCATGGTTCATGGAGCCTGCCGAAATGTGACTGCCCTCCCCTAACTCAGGACAGCAAAGTCTGACAATCACCCAGTTTGCTATACTAGCATGGTATGCGGTCTACCAAAAGTCCTGAAAAGTTTGTCTCTGTCAGCCTTTGCAATCCTGAGTTAGGCGGGTGCAGTCCTTTTTGGCATGGGTCCATGGAGCCTGCCGAAATGTGACTGCCCTCCCCTAACTCAGGACAGCAAAGTCTGACAATCACCCAGTTTGCTATACTAGCATGGTATGCGGTCTACCAAAAGTCCTGAAAAGTTTGTCTTTGTCAGCCTTTGCAATCCTGAGTTAGGGGGGTGCAGTCCTTTTTTGGCATGGTTCATGGAGCCTGCCGAAATGTGACTGCCCCCCCCCCCCCCCCCCCCCAACTCAGGACAGCAAAGTCTGACAATCACCCAATTTGCTATACGTGCATGGTATGCGGTCTACCAAAAGTCCTGAAAAGTTTGTCTTTGTCAGCCTTTGCAATCCTGAGTTAGGGGGGTGCAGTCCTTTTTGGCATGGGTTCATGGAGCCTGCCGAAATGTGACTGCCCCCCCTAACTCAGGACAGCAAAGTCTGACAATCACCCAATTTGCCATACTTGCATGGTATGCGGTCTACCAAAAGTCCTGAAAAGTTTGTCTCTGTCAGCCTTTGCAATCCTGAGTTAGGGGGGTGCAGTCCTTTTTGGCATGGGTCCATGGAGCCTGCCGAAATGTGACTGCCACCCCCTAACTCAGGGCAGCAAAGTCTGACAATCACCCAATTTGCTATACTAGCATGGTATGCGGTCTACTTAAAGTCCTGAAAAGTTTGTCTTTGTCAGCCATTGCAATCCTGAGTTAGGGGGTTGCAGTCCTTTTTTGGCATGGTTCATGGAGCCTGCCGAAATGTGACTGCCCCCCCCCCCAACTCAGGACAGCACAGTCTGACAATCACCCAATTTGCTATACGTGCATGGTATGCGGTCTACCAAAAGTCCTGAAAAGTTTGTCTTTATCAGCCATTGCAATCCTGAGTTAGGGGGTTGCAGTCCTTTTTTGGCATGGTTCATGGAGCCTGCCGAAATGTGACTGCCGCCCCCCAACTCAGGACAGCAAAGTCTGACAATCACCCAATTTGCTATACTTGCATGGTATGCGGTCTACCAAAAGTCCTGAAAAGTTTGTCTTTGTCAGCCTTTGCAATCCTGAGTTAGGGGGGTGCAGTCCTTTTTTGGCATGGTTCATGGAGCCTGCCGAAATGTGACTGCCCCCCCCCCTAACTCAGGACAGCAAAGTCTAACAATCACCCAATTTGCTATACTTGCATGGTATGCGGTCTACCAAAAGTCCTGAAAAGTTTGTCTTTGTCAGCCTTTGCAATCCTGAGTTAGGGGGGTGCAGTCCTTTTTTGGCATGGGTCCATGGAGCCTGCCGAAATGTGACTGCCAACCCCTAACTCAGGACAGCAAAGTCTGACAATCACCCAGTTTGCTATACTAGCATGGTATGCGGTCTACCAAAAGTCCTGAAAAGTTAGTCTCTGTCAGCCTTTGCAATCCTGAGTCAGGGGGGTGCAGTCCTTTTTTGGCATGGTTCATGGAGCCTGCCGAAATGTGACTGCCCCCCCTAACTCAGGACAGCAAAGTCTGACAATCACCCAATTTGCCATACTTGCATGGTATGCGGTCTACCAAAAGTCCTGAAAAGTTTGTCTCTGTCAGCCTTTGCAATCCTGAGTTAGGGGGGTGCAGTCCTTTTTGGCATGGGTCCATGGAGCCTGCCGAAATGTGACTGCCACCCCCTAACTCAGGACAGCAAAGTCTGACAATCACCCAATTTGCTATACTAGCATGGTATGCGGTCTACTTAAAGTCCTGAAAAGTTTGTCTCTGTCAGCCTTTGCAATCCTGAGTCAGGGGGGTGCAGTCCTTTTTTGGCATGGTTCATGGAGCCTGCCGAAATGTGACTGCCCCCCCCCCCCAACTCAGGACAGCAAAGTCTAACAATCACCCAATTTGCTATACTTGCATGGTATGCGGTCTACCAAAAGTCCTGAAAAGTTTGTCTTTGTCAGCCTTTGCAATCCTGAGTTAGGGGGGTGCAGTCCTTTTTGGCATGGTTCATGGAGCCTGCCGAAATGTGACTGCCCTCCCCTAACTCAGGACAGCAAAGTCTGACAATCACCCAGTTTGCTATACTAGCATGGTATGCGGTCTACCAAAAGTCCTGAAAAGTTTGTCTCTGTCAGCCTTTGCAATCCTGAGTTAGGGGGGTGCAGTCCTTTTTGGCATGGGTCCATGGAGCCTGCCGAAATGTGACTGCCCTCCCCTAACTCAGGACAGCAAAGTCTGACAATCACCCAGTTTGCTATACTAGCATGGTATGCGGTCTACCAAAAGTCCTGAAAAGTTTGTCTTTGTCAGCCTTTGCAATCCTGAGTTAGGGGGGTGCTGTCCTTTTTTGGCATGGTTCATGGAGCCTGCCGAAATGTGACTGCCCCCCCCCCCCCCCCCAACTCAGGACAGCAAAGTCTGACAATCACCCAATTTGCTATACGTACATGGTATGCGGTCTACCAAAAGTCCTGAAAAGTTTGTCTTTGTCAGCCTTTGCAATCCTGAGTTAGGGGGGTGCAGTCCTTTTTGGCATGGGTTCATGGAGCCTGCCGAAATGTGACTGCCCCCCCTAACTCAGGACAGCAAAGTCTGACAATCACCCAATTTGCCATACTTGCATGGTATGCGGTCTACCAAAAGTCCTGAAAAGTTTGTCTCTGTCAGCCTTTGCAATCCTGAGTTAGGGGGGTGCAGTCCTTTTTGGCATGGGTCCATGGAGCCTGCCGAAATGTGACTGCCACCCCCTAACTCAGGGCAGCAAAGTCTGACAATCACCCAATTTGCTATACTAGCATGGTATGCGGTCTACTTAAAGTCCTGAAAAGTTTGTCTCTGTCAGCCTTTGCAATCCTGAGTCAGGGGGTGCAGTCCTTTTTTGGCATGGTTCATGGAGCCTGCCGAAATGTGACTGCCCCCCCCCCCCCAACTCAGGACAGCAAAGTCTAACAATCACCCAATTTGCTATACTTGCATGGTATGCGGTCTACCAAAAGTCCTGAAAAGTTTGTCTTTGTCAGCCTTTGCAATCCTGAGTTAGGGGGGTGCAGTCCTTTTTGGCATGGTTCATGGAGCCTGCCGAAATCTGACTGCCCTCCCCTAACTCAGGACAGCAAAGTCTGACAATCACCCAGTTTGCTATACTAGCATGGTATGCGGTCTACCAAAAGTCCTGAAAAGTTTGTCTCTGTCAGCCTTTGCAATCCTGAGTTAGGGGGGTGCAGTCCTTTTTGGCATAGGTCCATGGAGCCTGCCGAAATGTGACTGCCACCCCCTAACTCAGGACAGCAAAGTCTGACAATCACCCAGTTTGCTATACTAGCATGGTATGCGGTCTACCAAAAGTCCTGAAAAGTTAGTCTCTGTCAGCCTTTGCAATCCTGAGTCAGGGGGGTGCAGTCCTTTTTTGGCATGGTTCATGGAGCCTGCCGAAATGTGACTGCCCCCCCCCCCCCAACTCAGGACAGCAAAGTCTGACATACACCCAATTTGCTATACTTGCAGGGTATGTGGTCTACCAAAAGTCCTGAAAAGTTTGTCTTTGTCAGCCATTGCAATCCTGAGTTAGGGGGTTGCAGTGCTTTTTTGGCATGGGTTCATGGAGCCTGCCGAAATGTGACTGCCCCCCCTAACTCAGGACAGCAAAGTCTGACAATCACCCAATTTGCTATACTTGCATGGTATGCGGTCTACCAAAAGTCCTGAAAAGTTTGTCTTTGTCAGCCTTTGCAATCCTGAGTTAGGGGGGTGCAGTCCTTTTTTGGCATGGTTCATGGAGCCTGCCGAAATGTGACTGCCCCCCCTAACTCAGGACAGCAAAGTCTGACAATCACCCAATTTGCTATACTTGCATGGTATGCGGTCTACCAAAAGTCCTGAAAAGTTTGTCTTTGTCAGCCTTTGCAATCCTGAGTTAGGGGGGTGCAGTCCTTTTTTGGCATGGTTCATGGAGCCTGCTGAAATGTGACTGCCCCCCCCCTAACTCAGGACAGCAAAGTCTAACAATCACCCAGTTTGCTATACTAGCATGGTATGCGGTCTACCAAAAGTCCTGAAAAGTTTGTCTTTGTCAGCCATTGCAATCCTGAGTTAGGGGGTTGCAGTCCTTTTTTGGCATGGTTCATGGAGCCTACCGAAATGTGACTGCCCCCCCCCCCCAACTCAGGACAGCAAAGTCTGACAATCACCCAATTTGCTATACTTGCATGGTATGTGGTCTACCAAAAGTCCTGAAAAGTTTGTCTTTGTCAGCCTTTGAAATCCTGAGTTAGGGGGGTGCAGTCCTTTTTTGGCATGGTTCATGGAGCCTGCCGAAATGTGACTGCCCCCCCCCCCAACTCAGGACAGCACAGTCTGACAATCACCCAATTTGCTATACGTGCATGGTATGCGGTCTACCAAAAGTCCTGAAAAGTTTGTCTTTATCAGCCATTGCAATCCTGAGTTAGGGGGTTGCAGTCCTTTTTTGGCATGGTTCATGGAGCCTGCCGAAATGTGACTGCCGCCCCCCAACTCAGGACAGCAAAGTCTGACAATCACCCAATTTGCTATACTTGCATGGTATGCGGTCTACCAAAAGTCCTGAAAAGTTTGTCTTTGTCAGCCTTTGCAATCCTGAGTTAGGGGGGTGCAGTCCTTTTTTGGCATGGTTCATGGAGCCTGCCGAAATGTGACTGCCCCCCCCCCTAACTCAGGACAGCAAAGTCTAACAATCACCCAATTTGCTATACTTGCATGGTATGCGGTCTACCAAAAGTCCTGAAAAGTTTGTCTTTGTCAGCCTTTGCAATCCTGAGTTAGGGGGGTGCAGTCCTTTTTTGGCATGGGTCCATGGAGCCTGCCGAAATGTGACTGCCAACCCCTAACTCAGGACAGCAAAGTCTGACAATCACCCAGTTTGCTATACTAGCATGGTATGCGGTCTACCAAAAGTCCTGAAAAGTTAGTCTCTGTCAGCCTTTGCAATCCTGAGTCAGGGGGGTGCAGTCCTTTTTTGGCATGGTTCATGGAGCCTGCCGAAATGTGACTGCCCCCCCTAACTCAGGACAGCAAAGTCTGACAATCACCCAATTTGCCATACTTGCATGGTATGCGGTCTACCAAAAGTCCTGAAAAGTTTGTCTCTGTCAGCCTTTGCAATCCTGAGTTAGGGGGGTGCAGTCCTTTTTGGCATGGGTCCATGGAGCCTGCCGAAATGTGACTGCCACCCCCTATCTCAGGACAGCAAAGTCTGACAATCACCCAATTTGCTATACTAGCATGGTATGCGGTCTACTTAAAGTCCTGAAAAGTTTGTCTCTGTCAGCCTTTGCAATCCTGAGTCAGGGGGGTGCAGTCCTTTTTTGGCATGGTTCATGGAGCCTGCCGAAATGTGACTGCCCCCCCCCCCAACTCAGGACAGCAAAGTCTAACAATCACCCAATTTGCTATACTTGCATGGTATGCGGTCTACCAAAAGTCCTGAAAAGTTTGTCTTTGTCAGCCTTTGCAATCCTGAGTTAGGGGGGTGCAGTCCTTTTTGGCATGGTTCATGGAGCCTGCCGAAATGTGACTGCCCTCCCCTAACTCAGGACAGCAAAGTCTGACAATCACCCAGTTTGCTATACTAGCATGGTATGCGGTCTACCAAAAGTCCTGAAAAGTTTGTCTCTGTCAGCCTTTGCAATCCTGAGTTAGGCGGGTGCAGTCCTTTTTGGCATGGGTCCATGGAGCCTGCCGAAATGTGACTGCCCTCCCCTAACTCAGGACAGCAAAGTCTGACAATCACCCAGTTTGCTATACTAGCATGGTATGCGGTCTACCAAAAGTCCTGAAAAGTTTGTCTTTGTCAGCCTTTGCAATCCTGAGTTAGGGGGGTGCAGTCCTTTTTTGGCATGGTTCATGGAGCCTGCCGAAATGTGACTGCCCCCCCCCCCCCCCCCCCAACTCAGGACAGCAAAGTCTGACAATCACCCAATTTGCTATACGTGCATGGTATGCGGTCTACCAAAAGTCCTGAAAAGTTTGTCTTTGTCAGCCTTTGCAATCCTGAGTTAGGGGGGTGCAGTCCTTTTTGGCATGGGTTCATGGAGCCTGCCGAAATGTGACTGCCCCCCCTAACTCAGGACAGCAAAGTCTGACAATCACCCAATTTGCCATACTTGCATGGTATGCGGTCTACCAAAAGTCCTGAAAAGTTTGTCTCTGTCAGCCTTTGCAATCCTGAGTTAGGGGGGTGCAGTCCTTTTTGGCATGGGTCCATGGAGCCTGCCGAAATGTGACTGCCACCCCCTAACTCAGGGCAGCAAAGTCTGACAATCACCCAATTTGCTATACTAGCATGGTATGCGGTCTACTTAAAGTCCTGAAAAGTTTGTCTTTGTCAGCCATTGCAATCCTGAGTTAGGGGGTTGCAGTCCTTTTTTGGCATGGTTCATGGAGCCTACCGAAATGTGACTGCCCCCCCCCCCCCCCCCAACTCAGGACAGCAAAGTCTGACAATCACCCAATTTGCTATACTTGCATGGTATGTGGTCTACCAAAAGTCCTGAAAAGTTTGTCTTTGTCAGCCTTTGAAATCCTGAGTTAGGGGGGTGCAGTCCTTTTTTGGCATGGTTCATGGAGCCTGCCGAAATGTGACTGCCCCCCCCCCCAACTCAGGACAGCACAGTCTGACAATCACCCAATTTGCTATACGTGCATGGTATGCGGTCTACCAAAAGTCCTGAAAAGTTTGTCTTTATCAGCCATTGCAATCCTGAGTTAGGGGGTTGCAGTCCTTTTTTGGCATGGTTCATGGAGCCTGCCGAAATGTGACTGCCGCCCCCCAACTCAGGACAGCAAAGTCTGACAATCACCCAATTTGCTATACTTGCATGGTATGCGGTCTACCAAAAGTCCTGAAAAGTTTGTCTTTGTCAGCCTTTGCAATCCTGAGTTAGGGGGGTGCAGTCCTTTTTTGGCATGGTTCATGGAGCCTGCCGAAATGTGACTGCCCCCCCCCCCTAACTCAGGACAGCAAAGTCTAACAATCACCCAATTTGCTATACTTGCATGGTATGCGGTCTACCAAAAGTCCTGAAAAGTTTGTCTTTGTCAGCCTTTGCAATCCTGAGTTAGGGGGGTGCAGTCCTTTTTTGGCATGGGTCCATGGAGCCTGCCGAAATGTGACTGCCAACCCCTAACTCAGGACAGCAAAGTCTGACAATCACCCAGTTTGCTATACTAGCATGGTATGCGGTCTACCAAAAGTCCTGAAAAGTTAGTCTCTGTCAGCCTTTGCAATCCTGAGTCAGGGGGGTGCAGTCCTTTTTTGGCATGGTTCATGGAGCCTGCCGAAATGTGACTGCCCCCCCTAACTCAGGACAGCAAAGTCTGACAATCACCCAATTTGCCATACTTGCATGGTATGCGGTCTACCAAAAGTCCTGAAAAGTTTGTCTCTGTCAGCCTTTGCAATCCTGAGTTAGGGGGGTGCAGTCCTTTTTGGCATGGGTCCATGGAGCCTGCCGAAATGTGACTGCCACCCCCTAACTCAGGACAGCAAAGTCTGACAATCACCCAATTTGCTATACTAGCATGGTATGCGGTCTACTTAAAGTCCTGAAAAGTTTGTCTCTGTCAGCCTTTGCAATCCTGAGTCAGGGGGGTGCAGTCCTTTTTTGGCATGGTTCATGGAGCCTGCCGAAATGTGACTGCCCCCCCCCCCCAACTCAGGACAGCAAAGTCTAACAATCACCCAATTTGCTATACTTGCATGGTATGCGGTCTACCAAAAGTCCTGAAAAGTTTGTCTTTGTCAGCCTTTGCAATCCTGAGTTAGGGGGGTGCAGTCCTTTTTGGCATGGTTCATGGAGCCTGCCGAAATGTGACTGCCCTCCCCTAACTCAGGACAGCAAAGTCTGACAATCACCCAGTTTGCTATACTAGCATGGTATGCGGTCTACCAAAAGTCCTGAAAAGTTTGTCTCTGTCAGCCTTTGCAATCCTGAGTTAGGGGGGTGCAGTCCTTTTTGGCATGGGTCCATGGAGCCTGCCGAAATGTGACTGCCCTCCCCTAACTCAGGACAGCAAAGTCTGACAATCACCCAGTTTGCTATACTAGCATGGTATGCGGTCTACCAAAAGTCCTGAAAAGTTTGTCTTTGTCAGCCTTTGCAATCCTGAGTTAGGGGGGTGCTGTCCTTTTTTGGCATGGTTCATGGAGCCTGCCGAAATGTGACTGCCCCCCCCCCCCCCCCCCCAACTCAGGACAGCAAAGTCTGACAATCACCCAATTTGCTATACGTACATGGTATGCGGTCTACCAAAAGTCCTGAAAAGTTTGTCTTTGTCAGCCTTTGCAATCCTGAGTTAGGGGGGTGCAGTCCTTTTTGGCATGGGTTCATGGAGCCTGCCGAAATGTGACTGCCCCCCCTAACTCAGGACAGCAAAGTCTGACAATCACCCAATTTGCCATACTTGCATGGTATGCGGTCTACCAAAAGTCCTGAAAAGTTTGTCTCTGTCAGCCTTTGCAATCCTGAGTTAGGGGGGTGCAGTCCTTTTTGGCATGGGTCCATGGAGCCTGCCGAAATGTGACTGCCACCCCCTAACTCAGGGCAGCAAAGTCTGACAATCACCCAATTTGCTATACTAGCATGGTATGCGGTCTACTTAAAGTCCTGAAAAGTTTGTCTCTGTCAGCCTTTGCAATCCTGAGTCAGGGGGTGCAGTCCTTTTTTGGCATGGTTCATGGAGCCTGCCGAAATGTGACTGCCCCCCCCCCCCCAACTCAGGACAGCAAAGTCTAACAATCACCCAATTTGCTATACTTGCATGGTATGCGGTCTACCAAAAGTCCTGAAAAGTTTGTCTTTGTCAGCCTTTGCAATCCTGAGTTAGGGGGGTGCAGTCCTTTTTGGCATGGTTCATGGAGCCTGCCGAAATCTGACTGCCCTCCCCTAACTCAGGACAGCAAAGTCTGACAATCACCCAGTTTGCTATACTAGCATGGTATGCGGTCTACCAAAAGTCCTGAAAAGTTTGTCTCTGTCAGCCTTTGCAATCCTGAGTTAGGGGGGTGCAGTCCTTTTTGGCATGGGTCCATGGAGCCTGCCGAAATGTGACTGCCACCCCCTAACTCAGGACAGCAAAGTCTGACAATCACCCAGTTTGCTATACTAGCATGGTATGCGGTCTACCAAAAGTCCTGAAAAGTTAGTCTCTGTCAGCCTTTGCAATCCTGAGTCAGGGGGGTGCAGTCCTTTTTTGGCATGGTTCATGGAGCCTGCCGAAATGTGACTGCCCCCCCCCCCCAACTCAGGACAGCAAAGTCTGACATACACCCAATTTGCTATACTTGCAGGGTATGTGGTCTACCAAAAGTCCTGAAAAGTTTGTCTTTGTCAGCCATTGCAATCCTGAGTTAGGGGGTTGCAGTGCTTTTTTGGCATGGGTTCATGGAGCCTGCCGAAATGTGACTGCCCCCCCTAACTCAGGACAGCAAAGTCTGACAATCACCCAATTTGCTATACTTGCATGGTATGCGGTCTACCAAAAGTCCTGAAAAGTTTGTCTTTGTCAGCCTTTGCAATCCTGAGTTAGGGGGGTGCAGTCCTTTTTTGGCATGGTTCATGGAGCCTGCCGAAATGTGACTGCCCCCCCTAACTCAGGACAGCAAAGTCTGACAATCACCCAATTTGCTATACTTGCATGGTATGCGGTCTACCAAAAGTCCTGAAAAGTTTGTCTTTGTCAGCCTTTGCAATCCTGAGTTAGGGGGGTGCAGTCCTTTTTGGCATGGGTTCATGGAGCCTGCCGAAATGTGACTGCCCCCCCTAACTCAGGACAGCAAAGTCTGACAATCACCCAATTTGCCATACTTGCATGGTATGCGGTCTACCAAAAGTCCTGAAAAGTTTGTCTCTGTCAGCCTTTGCAATCCTGAGTTAGGGGGGTGCAGTCCTTTTTGGCATGGGTCCATGGGGCCTGCCGAAATGTGACTGCCACCCCCTAACTCAGGACAGCAAAGTCTGACAATCACCCAATTTGCTATACTAGCATGGTATGCGGTCTACCAAAAGTCTTGAAAAGTTTGTCTCTGTCAGCCTTTGCAATCCTGAGTCAGGGGGGTGCAGTCCTTTTTTGGCATGGTTCATGGAGCCTGCCGAAATGTGACTGCCCCCCCCCCCCCCAACTCAGGACAGCAAAGTCTAACAATCACCCAATTTGCTATACTTGCATGGTATGCGGTCTACCAAAAGTCCTGAAAAGTTTGTCTTTGTCAGCCTTGGCAATCCTGAGTTAGGGGGATGCAGTCCTTTTTGGCATGGGTCCATGGAGCCTGCCGAAATGTGACTGCCCTCCCCTAACTCAGGACAGCAAAGTCTGACAATCACCCAGTTTGCTATACTAGCATGGTATGCGGTCTACCAAAAGTCCTGAAAAGTTTGTCTCTGTCAGCCTTTGCAATCCTGAGTTAGGGGGGTGCAGTCCTTTTTGGCATGGGTCCATGGAGCCTGCCGAAATGTGACTGCCCTCCCCTAACTCAGGACAGCAAAGTCTGACAATCACCCAGTTTGCTATACTAGCATGGTATGCGGTCTACCAAAAGTCCTGAAAAGTTTGTCTTTGTCAGCCTTTGCAATCCTGAGTTAGGGGGGTGCAGTCCTTTTTTGGCATGGTTCATGGAGCCTGCCGAAATGTGACTGCCCCCCCCCCCCCCCAACTCAGGACAGCAAAGTCTGACAATCACCCAATTTGCTATACGTGCATGGTATGCGGTCTACCAAAAGTCCTGAAAAGTTTGTCTTTGTCAGCCATTGCAATCCTGAGTTAGGGGGTTGCAGTCCTTTTTTGGCATGGTTCATGGAGCCTGCCGAAATGTGACTGCCGCCCCCCAACTCAGGACAGCAAAGTCTGACAATCACCCAATTTGCTATACTTGCATGGTATGCGGTCTACCAAAAGTCCTGAAAAGTTTGTCTTTGTCAGCCTATGCAATCCTGAGTTAGGGGGGTGCAGTCCTTTTTTGGCATGGTTCATGGAGCCTGCCGAAATGTGACTGCTCCCCCCCTAACTCAGGACAGCAAAGTCTAACAATCACCCAATTTGCTATACTTGCATGGTATGCGGTCTACCAAAAGTCCTGAAAAGTTTGTCTTTGTCAGCCTTTGCAATCCTGAGTTAGGGGGGTGCAGTCCTTTTTGGCATGGTTCATGGAGCCTGCCGAAATGTGACTGCCCTCCCCTAACTCAGGACAGCAAAGTCTGACAATCACCCAGTTTGCTATACTAGCATGGTATGCGGTCTACCAAAAGTCCTGAAAAGTTTGTCTCTGTCAGCCTTTGCAATCCTGAGTTAGGGGGGTGCAGTCCTTTTTGGCATGGGTCCATGGAGCCTGCCGAAATGTGACTGCCCTCCCCTAACTCAGGACAGCAAAGTCTGACAATCACCCAGTTTGCTATACTAGCATGGTATGCGGTCTACCAAAAGTCCTGAAAAGTTTGTCTTTGTCAGCCTTTGCAATCCTGAGTTAGGGGGGTGCAGTCCTTTTTTGGCATGGTTCATGGAGCCTGCCGAAATGTGACTGCCCCCCCCCCCCCCAACTCAGGACAGCAAAGTCTGACAATCACCCAATTTGCTATACGTGCATGGTATGCGGTCTACCAAAAGTCCTGAAAAGTTTGTCTTTGTCAGCCTTTGCAATCCTGAGTTAGGGGGGTGCAGTCCTTTTTGGCATGGGTTCATGGAGCCTGCCGAAATGTGACTGCCCCCCCTAACTCAGGACAGCAAAGTCTGACAATCACCCAATTTGCTATACTTGCATGGTATGCGGTCTACCAAAAGTCCTGAAAAGTTTGTCTTTGTCAGCCTATGCAATCCTGAGTTAGGGGGGTGCAGTCCTTTTTTGGCATGGTTCATGGAGCCTGCCGAAATGTGACTGCTGCCCCCCTAACTCAAGACAGCAAAGTCTAACAATCACCCAATTTGCTATACTTGCATGGTATGCGGTCTACCAAAAGTCCTGAAAAGTTTGTCTTTGTCAGCCTTTGCAATCCTGAGTTAGGGGGGTGCAGTCCTTTTTTGGCATTGTTCATGGAGCCTGCCGAAATGTGACTGCCCCCCCTAACTCAGGACAGCAAAGTCTGACAATCACCCAATGTGCTATACTTGCATGGTATGCGGTCTACCAAAAGTCCTGAAAAGTTTGTCTTTGTCAGCCATTGCAATCCTGAGTCAGGGGGTTGCAGTCCTTTTTTGGCATGGTTCATGGAGCCTGCCGAAATGTGACTGCCCCCCCCCCCAACTCAGGACAGCAAAGTCTGACAATCACCCAATTTGCTATACTTGCATGGTATGTGGTCTACCAAAAGTCCTGAAAAGTTTGTCTTTGTCAGCCTTTGCAATCCTGAGTTAGGGGGGTGCAGTCCTTTTTTGGCATGGTTCATGGAGCCTGCCGAAATGTGACTGCCCCCCCCCCCTTCCCAACTCAGGACAGCAAAGTCTGACAGTCACCCAATTTGCTATACTTGCATGGTATGCGGTCTACCAAAAGTCCTGAAAAGTTTGTCTTTGTCAACCAATGCAATCCTGAGTTAGGGGGTTGCAGTCCTTTTTTGGCATGGTTCATGGAGCCTGCCGAAATGTGACTGCCCCCCCTAACTCAGGACAGCAAAGTCTGACAATCACCCAATGTGCTATACTTGCATGGTATGCGGTCTACCAAAAGTCCTGAAAAGTTTGTCTTTGTCAGCCATTGCAATCCTGAGTTAGGGGGGTGCAGTCCTTTTTTGGCATGGTTCATGGAGCCTGCCGAAATGTGACTGCCCCCCCCTTCCCAACTCAGGACAGCAAAGTCTGACAATCACCCAATTTGCTATACTAGCATGGTATGTGGTCTACCAAAAGTCCTGAAAAGTTTGTCTTTGTCAGCCTTTGCAATCCTGAGTTAGGGGGGTGCAGTCCTTTTTTGGCATGGTTCATGGAGCCTGCCGAAATGTGACTGCCCCCCCACCAACTCAGGACAGCAAAGTCTGACAATCACCCAATTTGCTATACTTGCATGGTATGTGGTCTACCAAAAGTCCTGAAAAGTTTGTCTTTGTCAGCCTTTGCAATCCTGAGTTAGGGGGGTGCAGTCCTTTTTTGGCATGGTTCATGGAGCCTGCCGAAATGTGACTGCCCCCCACCAACTCAGGACAGCAAAGTCTGACAATCACCCAATTTGCTATATGTGCATGGTATGCGGTCTACCAAAAGTCCTGAAAAGTTTGTCTTTGTCAACCATTGCAATCCTGAGTTAGGGGGTTGCTGTCCTTTTTTGGCATGGTTCATGGAGCCTGCCGAAATGTGACTGCCCCCCCCCCCCAACTCAGGACAGCAAAGTCTGACAATCACCCAATTTGCTATACTTGCATGGTATGCGGTCTACCAAAAGTCCTGAAAAGTTTGTCTTTGTCAGCCTTTGCAATCCTGAGTTAGGGGGGTGCAGTCCTTTTTTGGCATGGTTCATGGAGCCTGCCGAAATGTGACTGCCCCCCCCCTTCCCAACTCAGGACAGCAAAGTCTGACAGTCACCCAATTTGCTATACTTGCATGGTATGCGGTCTACCAAAAGTCCTGAAAAGTTTGTCTTTGTCAGCCATTGCAATCCCGAGTTAGGGGGTTGCAGTCCTTTTTTGGCATGGTTCATGGAGCCTACCGAAATGTGACTGCCCCCCCCCCCCCCAACTCAGGACAGCAAAGTCTGACAATCACCCAATTTGCTATACTTGCATAGTATGTGGTCTACCAAAAGTCCTGAAAAGTTTGTCTTTGTCAGCCTTTGAAATCCTGAGTTAGGGGGGTGCAGTCCTTTTTTGGCATGGTTCATGGAGCCTGCCGAAATGTGACTGCCCCCCCCCCCCCCCCCAACTCAGGACAGCAAAGTCTGACAATCACCCAATTTGCTATACGTGCATGGTATGCGGTCTACCAAAAGTCCTGAAAAGTTTGTCTTTGTCAGCCATTGCAATCCTGAGTTAGGGGGTTGCAGTCCTTTTTTGGCATAGTTCATGGAGCCTGCCGAAATGTGACTGCCGCCCCCCAACTCAGGACAGCAAAGTCTGACAATCACCCAATTTGCTATACTTGCATGGTATGCGGTCTACCAAAAGTCCTGAAAAGTTTGTCTTTGTCAGCCTTTGCAATCCTGAGTTAGGGGGGTGCAGTCCTTTTTTGGCATGGTTCATGGAGCCTGCCGAAATGTGACTGCCCCCCCCCCTAACTCAGGACAGCAAAGTCTAACAATCACCCAATTTGCTATACTTGCATGGTATGCGGTCTACCAAAAGTCCTGAAAAGTTTGTCTTTGTCAGCCTTTGCAATCCTGAGTTAGGGGGGTGCAGTCCTTTTTGGCATGGGTCCATGGAGCCTGCCGAAATGTGACTGCCACCCCCTAACTCAGGACAGCAAAGTCTGACAATCACCCAGTTTGCTATACTAGCATGGTATGCGGTCTACCAAATGTCCTGAAAAGTTTGTCTCTGTCAGCCTTTGCAATCCTGAGTCAGGGGGGTGCAGTCCTTTTTTGGCATGGTTCATGGAGCCTGCCGAAATGTGACTGCCCCCCCCCCCAACTCAGGACAGCAAAGTCTGACATACACCCAATTTGCTATACTTGCATGGTATGTGGTCTACCAAAAGTCCTGAAAAGTTTGACTTTTTCAGCCTTTGCAATCCTGAGTTAGGGGGGTGCAGTCCTTTTTTGGCATGGTTCATGGAGCCTGCCGAAATGTGACTGCCCCCCCCCCCCCCAACTCAGGACAGCAAAGTCTGACAATCACCCAATTTGCTATACTTGCATGGTATGTGGTCTACCAAAAGTCCTGAAAAGTTTGTCTTTATCAGCCTTTGAAATCCTGAGTTAGGGGGGTGCAGTCCTTTTTTGGCATGGTTCATGGAGCCTGCCGAAATGTGACTGCCCCCCCCCCCCCCCAACTCAGGACAGCAAAGTCTGACAATCACCCAATTTGCTATACGTGCATGGTATGCGGTCTACCAAAAGTCCTGAAAAGTTTGTCTTTGTCAGCCATTGCAATCCTGAGTTAGGGGGTTGCAGTCCTTTTTTGGCATAGTTCATGGAGCCTGCCGAAATGTGACTGCCGCCCCCCAACTCAGGACAGCAAAGTCTGACAATCACCCAATTTGCTATACTTGCATGGTATGCGGTCTACCAAAAGTCCTGAAAAGTTTGTCTTTGTCAGCCTTTGCAATCCTGAGTTAGGCGGGTGCAGTCCTTTTTTGGCATGGTTCATGGAGCCTGCCGAAATGTGACTGCCCCCCCCTAACTCAGGACAGCAAAGTCTAACAATCACCCAATTTGCTATACTTGCATGGTATGCGGTCTACCAAAAGTCCTGAAAAGTTTGTCTTTGTCAGCCTTTGCAATCCTGAGTTAGGGGGGTGCAGTCCTTTTTGGCATGGGTCCATGGAGCCTGCCGAAATGTGACTGCCACCCCCTAACTCAGGACAGCAAAGTCTGACAATCACCCAGTTTGCTATACTAGCATGGTATGCGGTCTACCAAAAGTCCTGAAAAGTTTGTCTCTGTCAGCCTTTGCAATCCTGAGTCAGGGGGGTGCAGTCCTTTTTTGGCATGGTTCATGGAGCCTGCCGAAATGTGACTGCCCCCCCCCAACTCAGGACAGCAAAGTCTGACATACACCCAATTTGCTATACTTGCAGGGTATGTGGTCTACCAAAAGTCCTGAAAAGTTTGTCTTTGTCAGCCATTGCAATCCTGAGTTAGGGGGTTGCAGTCCTTTTTTGGCATGGTTCATGGAGCCTGCCGAAATGTGACTGCCCCCCCCCCCCCAACTCAGGACAGCAAAGTCTGACAATCACCCAATTTGCTATACTTGCATGGTATGTGGTCTACCAAAAGTCCTGAAAAGTTTGTCTTTATCAGCCTTTGAAATCCTGAGTTAGGGGGGTGCAGTCCTTTTTTGGCATGGTTCATGGAGCCTGCCGAAATGTGACTGCCCCCCCCCCCCCCCCAACTCAGGACAGCAAAGTCTGACAATCACCCAATTTGCTATACGTGCATGGTATGCGGTCTACCAAAAGTCCTGAAAAGTTTGTCTTTGTCAGCCATTGCAATCCTGAGTTAGGGGGTTGCAGTCCTTTTTTGGCATAGTTCATGGAGCCTGCCGAAATGTGACTGCCGCCCCCCAACTCAGGACAGCAAAGTCTGACAATCACCCAATTTGCTATACTTGCATGGTATGCGGTCTACCAAAAGTCCTGAAAAGTTTGTCTTTGTCAGCCTTTGCAATCCTGAGTTAGGCGGGTGCAGTCCTTTTTTGGCATGGTTCATGGAGCCTGCCGAAATGTGACTGCCCCCCCCTAACTCAGGACAGCAAAGTCTAACAATCACCCAATTTGCTATACTTGCATGGTATGCGGTCTACCAAAAGTCCTGAAAAGTTTGTCTTTGTCAGCCTTTGCAATCCTGAGTTAGGGGGGTGCAGTCCTTTTTGGCATGGGTCCATGGAGCCTGCCGAAATGTGACTGCCACCCCCTAACTCAGGACAGCAAAGTCTGACAATCACCCAGTTTGCTATACTAGCATGGTATGCGGTCTACCAAAAGTCCTGAAAAGTTTGTCTCTGTCAGCCTTTGCAATCCTGAGTCAGGGGGGTGCAGTCCTTTTTTGGCATGGTTCATGGAGCCTGCCGAAATGTGACTGCCCCCCCCCAACTCAGGACAGCAAAGTCTGACATACACCCAATTTGCTATACTTGCAGGGTATGTGGTCTACCAAAAGTCCTGAAAAGTTTGTCTTTGTCAGCCATTGCAATCCTGAGTTAGGGGGTTGCAGTGCTTTTTTGGCATGGTTCATGGAGCCTGCCAAAATGTGACTGCCACCCCCTAACTCAGGACAGCAAAGTCTGACAATCACCCAATTTGCTATACTTGCATGGTATGTGGTCTACCAAAAGTCCTGAAAAGTTTGACTTTTTCAGCCTTTGCAATCCTGAGTTAGGGGGGTGCAGTCCTTTTTTGGCATGGTTCATGGAGCCTGCCGAAATGTGACTGCCCCCCCCCCCAACTCAGGACAGCAAAGTCTGACAATCACCCAATTTGCTATACGTGCATGGTATGCGGTCTACCAAAAGTCCTGAAAAGTTTGTCTTTGTCAGCCATTGCAATCCTGAGTTAGGGGGTTGCAGTCCTTTTTTGGCATAGTTCATGGAGCCTGCCGAAATGTGACTGCCGCCCCCCAACTCAGGACAGCAAAGTCTGACAATCACCCAATTTGCTATACTTGCATGGTATGCGGTCTACCAAAAGTCCTGAAAAGTTTGTCTTTGTCAGCCTTTGCAATCCTGAGTTAGGGGGGTGCAGTCCTTTTTTGGCATGGTTCATGGAGCCTGCCGAAATGTGACTGCCCCCCCCCTAACTCAGGACAGCAAAGTCTAACAATCACCCAATTTGCTATACTTGCATGGTATGCGGTCTACCAAAAGTCCTGAAAAGTTTGTCTTTGTCAGCCTTTGCAATCCTGAGTTAGGGGGGTGCAGTCCTTTTTGGCATGGGTCCATGGAGCCTGCCGAAATGTGACTGCCACCCCCTAACTCAGGACAGCAAAGTCTGACAATCACCCAGTTTGCTATACTAGCATGGTATGCGGTCTACCAAATGTCCTGAAAAGTTTGTCTCTGTCAGCCTTTGCAATCCTGAGTCAGGGGGGTGCAGTCCTTTTTTGGCATGGTTCATGGAGCCTGCCGAAATGTGACTGCCCCCCCCCCCCAACTCAGGACAGCAAAGTCTGACATACACCCAATTTGCTATACTTGCATGGTATGTGGTCTACCAAAAGTCCTGAAAAGTTT
The DNA here is from genome assembly GCA_023631565.1 of Gymnocephalus cernua. Classification (NCBI taxonomy): domain Eukaryota; kingdom Metazoa; phylum Chordata; class Actinopteri; order Perciformes; family Percidae; genus Gymnocephalus; species Gymnocephalus cernua. The sequence continues at coordinate 2,810,041 of JALJEH010000025.1, read as the reverse complement.
GACTTTTTCAGCCTTTGCAATCCTGAGTTAGGGGGGTGCAGTCCTTTTTTGGCATGGTTCATGGAGCCTGCCGAAATGTGACTGCCCCCCCCCCCCCAACTCAGGACAGCAAATTCTGACAATCACCCAATTTGCTATACGTGCATGGTATGCGGTCTACCAAAAGTCCTGAAAAGTTTGTCTTTGTCAGCCATTGCAATCCTGAGTTAGGGGGTTGCAGTCCTTTTTTGGCATGGTTCATGGAGCCTGCCGAAATGTGACTGCCCCCCCCCCCCCCCCCCAACTCAGGACAGCAAAGTCTGACAATCACCCAATTTGCTATACTTGCATGGTATGTGGTCTACCAAAAGTCCTGAAAAGTTTGTCTTTATCAGCCTTTGAAATCCTGAGTTAGGGGGGTGCAGTCCTTTTTTGGCATGGTTCATGGAGCCTGCCGAAATGTGACTGCCCCCCCCCCCCCAACTCAGGACAGCAAAGTCTGACAATCACCCAATTTGCTATACGTGCATGGTATGCGGTCTACCAAAAGTCCTGAAAAGTTTGTCTTTGTCAGCCATTGCAATCCTGAGTTAGGGGGTTGCAGTCCTTTTTTGGCATAGTTCATGGAGCCTGCCGAAATGTGACTGCCGCCCCCCAACTCAGGACAGCAAAGTCTGACAATCACCCAATTTGCTATACTTGCATGGTATGCGGTCTACCAAAAGTCCTGAAAAGTTTGTCTTTGTCAGCCTTTGCAATCCTGAGTTAGGCGGGTGCAGTCCTTTTTTGGCATGGTTCATGGAGCCTGCCGAAATGTGACTGCCCCCCCCTAACTCAGGACAGCAAAGTCTAACAATCACCCAATTTGCTATACTTGCATGGTATGCGGTCTACCAAAAGTCCTGAAAAGTTTGTCTTTGTCAGCCTTTGCAATCCTGAGTTAGGGGGGTGCAGTCCTTTTTGGCATGGGTCCATGGAGCCTGCCGAAATGTGACTGCCACCCCCTAACTCAGGACAGCAAAGTCTGACAATCACCCAGTTTGCTATACTAGCATGGTATGCGGTCTACCAAAAGTCCTGAAAAGTTTGTCTTTGTCAGCCATTGCAATCCTGAGTTAGGGGGGTGCAGTCCTTTTTGGCATGGGTCCATGGAGCCTGCCGAAATGTGACTGCCACCCCCTAACTCAGGACAGCAAAGTCTGACAATCACCCAGTTTGCTATACTAGCATGGTATGCGGTCTACCAAATGTCCTGAAAAGTTTGTCTCTGTCAGCCTTTGCAATCCTGAGTCAGGGGGGTGCAGTCCTTTTTTGGCATGGTTCATGGAGCCTGCCGAAATGTGACTGCCCCCCCCCCCCAACTCAGGACAGCAAAGTCTGACATACACCCAATTTGCTATACTTGCATGGTATGTGGTCTACCAAAAGTCCTGAAAAGTTTGACTTTTTCAGCCTTTGCAATCCTGAGTTAGGGGGGTGCAGTCCTTTTTTGGCATGGTTCATGGAGCCTGCCGAAATGTGACTGCCCCCCCCCCCCAACTCAGGACAGCAAATTCTGACAATCACCCAATTTGCTATACGTGCATGGTATGCGGTCTACCAAAAGTCCTGAAAAGTTTGTCTTTGTCAGCCATTGCAATCCTGAGTTAGGGGGTTGCAGTCCTTTTTTGGCATGGTTCATGGAGCCTGCCGAAATGTGACTGCCCCCCCCCCCCCCCCCCAACTCAGGACAGCAAAGTCTGACAATCACCCAATTTGCTATACTTGCATGGTATGTGGTCTACCAAAAGTCCTGAAAAGTTTGTCTTTATCAGCCTTTGAAATCCTGAGTTAGGGGGGTGCAGTCCTTTTTTGGCATGGTTCATGGAGCCTGCCGAAATGTGACTGCCCCCCCCCCCCCCCAACTCAGGACAGCAAAGTCTGACAATCACCCAATTTGCTATACGTGCATGGTATGCGGTCTACCAAAAGTCCTGAAAAGTTTGTCTTTGTCAGCCATTGCAATCCTGAGTTAGGGGGTTGCAGTCCTTTTTTGGCATAGTTCATGGAGCCTGCCGAAATGTGACTGCCGCCCCCCAACTCAGGACAGCAAAGTCTGACAATCACCCAATTTGCTATACTTGCATGGTATGCGGTCTACCAAAAGTCCTGAAAAGTTTGTCTTTGTCAGCCTTTGCAATCCTGAGTTAGGCGGGTGCAGTCCTTTTTTGGCATGGTTCATGGAGCCTGCCGAAATGTGACTGCCCCCCCCTAACTCAGGACAGCAAAGTCTAACAATCACCCAATTTGCTATACTTGCATGGTATGCGGTCTACCAAAAGTCCTGAAAAGTTTGTCTTTGTCAGCCTTTGCAATCCTGAGTTAGGGGGGTGCAGTCCTTTTTGGCATGGGTCCATGGAGCCTGCCGAAATGTGACTGCCACCCCCTAACTCAGGACAGCAAAGTCTGACAATCACCCAGTTTGCTATACTAGCATGGTATGCGGTCTACCAAAAGTCCTGAAAAGTTTGTCTCTGTCAGCCTTTGCAATCCTGAGTCAGGGGGGTGCAGTCCTTTTTTGGCATGGTTCATGGAGCCTGCCGAAATGTGACTGCCCCCCCCCAACTCAGGACAGCAAAGTCTGACATACACCCAATTTGCTATACTTGCAGGGTATGTGGTCTACCAAAAGTCCTGAAAAGTTTGTCTTTGTCAGCCATTGCAATCCTGAGTTAGGGGGTTGCAGTCCTTTTTTGGCATGGTTCATGGAGCCTGCCGAAATGTGACTGCCCCCCCCCCCCCAACTCAGGACAGCAAAGTCTGACAATCACCCAATTTGCTATACTTGCATGGTATGTGGTCTACCAAAAGTCCTGAAAAGTTTGTCTTTATCAGCCTTTGAAATCCTGAGTTAGGGGGGTGCAGTCCTTTTTTGGCATGGTTCATGGAGCCTGCCGAAATGTGACTGCCCCCCCCCCCCCCAACTCAGGACAGCAAAGTCTGACAATCACCCAATTTGCTATACGTGCATGGTATGCGGTCTACCAAAAGTCCTGAAAAGTTTGTCTTTGTCAGCCATTGCAATCCTGAGTTAGGGGGTTGCAGTCCTTTTTTGGCATAGTTCATGGAGCCTGCCGAAATGTGACTGCCGCCCCCCAACTCAGGACAGCAAAGTCTGACAATCACCCAATTTGCTATACTTGCATGGTATGCGGTCTACCAAAAGTCCTGAAAAGTTTGTCTTTGTCAGCCTTTGCAATCCTGAGTTAGGCGGGTGCAGTCCTTTTTTGGCATGGTTCATGGAGCCTGCCGAAATGTGACTGCCGCCCCCTAACTCAGGACAGCAAAGTCTAACAATCACCCAATTTGCTATACTTGCATGGTATGCGGTCTACCAAAAGTCCTGAAAAGTTTGTCTTTGTCAGCCTTTGCAATCCTGAGTTAGGGGGGTGCAGTCCTTTTTGGCATGGGTCCATGGAGCCTGCCGAAATGTGACTGCCACCCCCTAACTCAGGACAGCAAAGTCTGACAATCACCCAGTTTGCTATACTAGCATGGTATGCGGTCTACCAAAAGTCCTGAAAAGTTTGTCTCTGTCAGCCTTTGCAATCCTGAGTCAGGGGGGTGCAGTCCTTTTTTGGCATGGTTCATGGAGCCTGCCGAAATGTGACTGCCCCCCCCCCAACTCAGGACAGCAAAGTCTGACATACACCCAATTTGCTATACTTGCAGGGTATGTGGTCTACCAAAAGTCCTGAAAAGTTTGTCTTTGTCAGCCATTGCAATCCTGAGTTAGGGGGTTGCAGTGCTTTTTTGGCATGGTTCATGGAGCCTGCCAAAATGTGACTGCCACCCCCTAACTCAGGACAGCAAAGTCTGACAATCACCCAATTTGCTATACTTGCATGGTATGTGGTCTACCAAAAGTCCTGAAAAGTTTGACTTTTTCAGCCTTTGCAATCCTGAGTTAGGGGGGTGCAGTCCTTTTTTGGCATGGTTCATGGAGCCTGCCGAAATGTGACTGCCCCCCCCCCAACTCAGGACAGCAAAGTCTGACAATCACCCAATTTGCTATACGTGCATGGTATGCGGTCTACCAAAAGTCCTGAAAAGTTTGTCTTTGTCAGCCATTGCAATCCTGAGTTAGGGGGTTGCAGTCCTTTTTTGGCATGGTTCATGGAGCCTGCCGAAATGTGACTGCCGCCCCCCAACTCAGGACAGCAAAGTCTGACAATCACCCAATTTGCTATACTTGCATGGTATGCGGTCTACCAAAAGTCCTGAAAAGTTTGTCTTTGTCAGCCTTTGCAATCCTGAGTTAGGGGGGTGCAGTCCTTTTTTGGCATGGTTCATGGAGCCTGCCGAAATGTGACTGCTCCCCCCCTAACTCAGGACAGCAAAGTCTAACAATCACCCAATTTGCTATACTTGCATGGTATGCGGTCTACCAAAAGTCCTGAAAAGTTTGTCTTTGTCAGCCTTTGCAATCCTGAGTTAGGGGGGTGCAGTCCTTTTTTGGCATTGTTCATGGAGCCTGCCGAAATGTGACTGCCCCCCCTAACTCAGGACAGCAAAGTCTGACAATCACCCAATGTGCTATACTTGCATGGTATGCGGTCTACCAAAAGTCCTGAAAAGTTTGTCTTTGTCAGCCATTGCAATCCTGAGTTAGGGGGGTGCAGTCCTTTTTTGGCATGGTTCATGGAGCCTGCCGAAATGTGACTGCCCCCCCCCCCCTTCCCAACTCAGGACAGCAAAGTCTGACAGTCACCCAATTTGCTATACTTGCATGGTATGCGGTCTACCAAAAGTCCTGAAAAGTTTGTCTTTGTCAGCCATTGCAATCCTGAGTTAGGGGGTTGCAGTCCTTTTTTGGCATGGTTCATGGAGCCTGCCGAAATGTGACTGCCGCCCCCCAACTCAGGACAGCAAAGTCTGACAATCACCCAATTTGCTATACTTGCATGGTATGCGGTCTACCAAAAGTCCTGAAAAGTTTGTCTTTGTCAGCCTTTGCAATCCTGAGTTAGGGGGGTGCAGTCCTTTTTTGGCATGGTTCATGGAGCCTGCCGAAATGTGACTGCTCCCCCCCTAACTCAGGACAGCAAAGTCTAACAATCACCCAATTTGCTATACTTGCATGGTATGCGGTCTACCAAAAGTCCTGAAAAGTTTGTCTTTGTCAGCTTTTGCAATCCTGAGTTAGGGGGGTGCAGTCCTTTTTTGGCATTGTTCATGGAGCCTGCCGAAATGTGACTGCCCCCCCCCCCCAACTCAGGACAGCACAGTCTGACAATCACCCAATTTGATATACTTGCATGGTATGCGGTCTACCAAAAGTCCTGAAAAGTTTGTCTCTGTCAGCCTTTGCAATCCTGAGTCAGGGGGGTGCAGTCCTTTTTTGGCATGGTTCATGGAGCCTGCCGAAATGTGAATGCCCCCCCCCCTAACTCAGGACAGCAAAGTCTGACAATCACCCAATTTGCTATACTTGCATGGTATGCGGTCTACCAAAAGTCCTGAAAAGTTTGTCTTTGTCAGCCATTGCAATCCTGAGTCAGGGGGTTGCAGTCCTTTTTTGGCATGGTTCATGGAGCCTGCCGAAATGTGACTGCCCCCCCCCCCTCCCCCAACTCAGGAGAGCAAAGTCTGACAATCACCCAATTTGCTATACTTGCATGGTATGTGGTCTACCAAAAGTACTGAAAAGTTTGTCTTTGTCAGCCTTTGCAATCCTGAGTTAGGGGGGTGCAGTCTTTTTTTGGCATGGTTCATGGAGCCTGCCGAAATGTGACTGCCTCCCCCCCCCAACTCAGGACAGCAAAGTCTGACAATCACCCAATTTGCTATATGTGCATGGTATGCGGTCTACCAAAAGTCCTGAAAAGTTTGTCTTTGTCAGCCATTGCAATCCTGAGTTAGGGGGTTGCAGTCCTTTTTTGGCATGGTTCATGGAGCCTGCCGAAATGTGACTTCCGCCCCCCAACTCAGGACAGCAAAGTCTGACAATCACCCAATTTGCTATACTTGCATGGTATGCGGTCTACCAAAAGTCCTGAAAAGTTTGTCTTTGTCAGCCTTTGCAATCCTGAGTTAGGGGGGTGCAGTCCTTTTTTGGCTTGGTTCATGGAGCCTGCTGAATTGTGACTGCCCCCCCTAACTCAGGACAGCAAAGTCTGACAATCACCCAATGTGCTATACTTGCATGGTATGCGGTCTACCAAAAGTCCTGAAAAGTTTGTCTTTGTCAGCCATTGCAATCCTGAGTTAGGGGGGTGCAGTCCTTTTTTGGCATGGTTCATGGAGCCTGCCGAAATGTGACTGCCCCTTCCCAACTCAGGACAGCAAAGTCTGACAGTCACCCAATTTGCTATACTAGCATGGTATGCGGTCTACCAAAAGTCCTGAAAAGTTTGTCTCTGTCAGCCTTTGCAATCCTGAGTCAGGGGGGTGCAGTCCTTTTTTGGCATGGTTCATGGAGCCTGCCGAAATGTGACTGCCCCTCCCCCCAACTCAGGACAGCAAAGTCTGACATTCACCCAATTTGCTATACTTGCAGGGTATGTGGTCTACCAAAAGTCCTGAAAACTTTGTCTTTGTCAGCCATTGCAATCCTGAGTTAGGGGGTTGCAGTGCTTTTTTGGCATGGTTCATGGAGCCTGCCAAAATGTGACTGCCACCCCCTAACTCAGGACAGCAAAGTCTGACAATCACCCAATTTGCTATACTTGCATGGTATGTGGTCTACCAAAAGTCCTGAAAAGTTTGACTTTTTCAGCCTTTGCAATCCTGAGTTAGGGGGGTGCAGTCCTTTTTTGGCATGGTTCATGGAGCCTGCCGAAATGTGACTGCCCCCCCCCCCCCCAACTCAGGACAGCAAAGTCTGACAGTCACCCAATTTGCTATACGTGCATGGTATGCGGTCTACCAAAAGTCCTGAAAAGTTTGTCTTTGTCAGCCATTGCAATCCTGAGTTAGGGGGTTGCAGTCCTTTTTTGGCATGGTTCATGGAGCCTGCCGAAATGTGACTGCCGCCCCCCAACTCAGGACAGCAAAGTCTGACAATCACCCAATTTGCTATACTTGCATGGTATGCGGTCTACCAAAAGTCCTGAAAAGTTTGTCTTTGTCAGCCTTTGCAATCCTGAGTTAGGGGGGTGCAGTCCTTTTTTGGCATGGTTCATGGAGCCTGCCGAAATGTGACTGCTCCCCCCCTAACTCAGGACAGCAAAGTCTAACAATCACCCAATTTGCTATACTTGCATGGTATGCGGTCTACCAAAAGTCCTGAAAAGTTTGTCTTTGTCAGCCTTTGCATTCCTGAGTTAGGGGGGTGCAGTCCTTTTTTGGCATTGTTCATGGAGCCTGCCGAAATGTGACTGCCCCCCCTAACTCAGGACAGCAAAGTCTGACAATCACCCAATGTGCTATACTTGCATGGTATGCGGTCTACCAAAAGTCCTGAAAAGTTTGTCTTTGTCAGCCATTGCAATCCTGAGTTAGGGGGGTGCAGTCCTTTTTTGGCATGGTTCATGGAGCCTGCCGAAATGTGACTGCCCCCCCCCTTCCCAACTCAGGACAGCAAAGTCTGACAGTCACCCAATTTGCTATACTTGCATGGTATGCGGTCTACCAAAAGTCCTGAAAAGTTTGTCTTTGTCAGCCTTTGCAATCCTGAGTTAGGGGGGTGCAGTCCTTTTTTGGCATGGTTCATGGAGCCTGCCGAAATGTGACTGCCCCCCACCAACTCAGGACAGCAAAGTCTGACAATCACCCAATTTGCTATATGTGCATGGTATGCGGTCTACCAAAAGTCCTGAAAAGTTTGTCTTTGTCAACCATTGCAATCCTGAGTTAGGGGGTTGCAGTCCTTTTTTGGCATGGTTCATGGAGCCTGCCGAAATGTGACTGCCCCCCCCCCCCCAACTCAGGACAGCAAAGTCTGACAATCACCCAATTTGCTATACTTGCATGGTATGCGGTCTACCAAAAGTCCTGAAAAGTTTGTCTTTGTCAGCCTTTGCAATCCTGAGTTAGGGGGGTGCAGTCCTTTTTTGGCATGGTTCATGGAGCCTGCCGAAATGTGACTGCCCCCCCTAACTCAGGACAGCAAAGTCTAACAATCACCCAATGTGTTATACTTGCATGGTATGCGGTCTACCAAAAGTCCTGAAAAGTTTGTCTTTGTCAGCCATTGCAATCCTGAGTTAGGGGGGTGCAGTCCTTTTTTGGCATGGTTCATGGAGCCTGCCGAAATGTGACTGCCCCCCCCCCCTTCCCAACTCAGGACAGCAAAGTCTGACAGTCACCCAATTTGCTATACTTGCATGGTATGCGGTCTACCAAAAGTCCTGAAAAGTTTGTCTTTGTCAGCCATTGCAATCCTGAGTTAGGGGGTTGTAGTCCTTTTTTGGCATGGTTCATGGAGCCTACCGAAATGTGACTGCCCCCCCCCCCCCAACTCAGGACAGCAAAGTCTGACAATCACCCAATTTGCTATACTTGCATGGTATGTGGTCTACCAAAAGTCCTGAAAAGTTTGTCTTTGTCAGCCTTTGAAATCCTGAGTTAGGGGGGTGCAGTCCTTTTTTGGCATGGTTCATGGAGCTTGCCGAAATGTGACTGCCCCCCCCCCCCCAACTCAGGACAGCAAAGTCTGACAATCACCCAATTTGCTATACGTGCATGGTATGCGGTCTACCAAAAGTCCTGAAAAGTTTGTCTTTGTCAGCCATTGCAATCCTGAGTTAGGGGGTTGTAGTCCTTTTTTGGCATGGTTCATGGAGCCTGCCGAAATGTGACTGCCCCCCCCCCTTCCCAACTCAGGACAGCAAAGTCTGACAGTCACCCAATTTGCTATACTTGCATGGTATGCGGTCTACCAAAAGTCCTGAAAAGTTTGTCTTTGTCAGCCATTGCAATCCTGAGTTAGGGGGTTGTAGTCATTTTTGGCATGGTTCATGGAGCCTACCGAAATGTGACTGCCCCCCCCCCCCCCAACTCAGGACAGCAAAGTCTGACAATCACCCAATTTGCTATACTTGCATGGTATGTGGTCTACCAAAAGTCCTGAAAAGTTTGTCTTTGTCAGCCTTTGAAATCCTGAGTTAGGGGGGTGCAGTCCTTTTTTGGCATGGTTCATGGAGCTTGCCGAAATGTGACTGCCCCCCCCCCCCCCCAACTCAGGACAGCAAAGTCTGACAATCACCCAATTTGCTATACGTGCATGGTATGCGGTCTACCAAAAGTCCTGAAAAGTTTGTCTTTGTCAGCCATTGCAATCCTGAGTTAGGGGGTTGCAGTCCTTTTTTGGCATAGTTCATGGAGCCTGCCGAAATGTGACTGCCGCCCCCCAACTCAGGACAGCAAAGTCTGACAATCACCCAATTTGCTATACTTGCATGGTATGCGGTCTACCAAAAGTCCTGAAAAGTTTGTCTTTGTCAGCCTTTGCAATCCTGAGTTAGGGGGGTGCAGTCCTTTTTTGGCATGGTTCATGGAGCCTGCCGAAATGTGAATGCCCCCCCCCCCTAACTCAGGACAGCAAAGTCTGACAATCACCCAATTTGCTATACTTGCATGGTATGCGGTCTACCAAAAGTCCTGAAAAGTTTGTTTTTGTCAGCCATTGCAATCCTGAGTCAGGGGGTTGCAGTCCTTTTTTGGCATGGTTCATGGAGCCTGCCGAAATGTGACTGCCCCCCCCCCCCCCCCCCAACTCAGGAGAGCAAAGTCTGACAATCACCCAATTTGCTATACTTGCATGGTATGTGGTCTACCAAAAGTACTGAAAAGTTTGTCTTTGTCAGCCTTTGCAATCCTGAGTTAGGGGGGTGCAGTCTTTTTTTGGCATGGTTCATGGAGCCTGCCGAAATGTGACTGCCTCCCCCCCCCAACTCAGGACAGCAAAGTCTGACAATCACCCAATTTGCTATATGTGCATGGTATGCGGTCTACCAAAAGTCCTGAAAAGTTTGTCTTTGTCAGCCATTGCAATCCTGAGTTAGGGGGTTGCAGTCCTTTTTTGGCATGGTTCATGGAGCCTGCCGAAATGTGACTTCCGCCCCCCAACTCAGGACAGCAAAGTCTGACAATCACCCAATTTGCTATACTTGCATGGTATGCGGTCTACCAAAAGTCCTGAAAAGTTTGTCTTTGTCAGCCTTTGCAATCCTGAGTTAGGGGGGTGCAGTCCTTTTTTGGCTTGGTTCATGGAGCCTGCTGAATTGTGACTGCCCCCCCTAACTCAGGACAGCAAAGTCTGACAATCACCCAATGTGCTATACTTGCATGGTATGCGGTCTACCAAAAGTCCTGAAAAGTTTGTCTTTGTCAGCCATTGCAATCCTGAGTTAGGGGGGTGCAGTCCTTTTTTGGCATGGTTCATGGAGCCTGCCGAAATGTGACTGCCCCCCCCCCCCCAACTCAGGACAGCAAAGTCTGACAGTCACCCAATTTGCTATACGTGCATGGTATGCGGTCTACCAAAAGTCCTGAAAAGTTTGTCTTTGTCAGCCATTGCAATCCTGAGTTAGGGGGTTGCAGTCCTTTTTTGGCATGGTTCATGGAGCCTGCCGAAATGTGACTGCCGCCCCCCAACTCAGGACAGCAAAGTCTGACAATCACCCAATTTGCTATACTTGCATGGTATGCGGTCTACCAAAAGTCCTGAAAAGTTTGTCTTTGTCAGCCTTTGCAATCCTGAGTTAGGGGGGTGCAGTCCTTTTTTGGCATGGTTCATGGAGCCTGCCGAAATGTGACTGCTCCCCCCCTAACTCAGGACAGCAAAGTCTAACAATCACCCAATTTGCTATACTTGCATGGTATGCGGTCTACCAAAAGTCCTGAAAAGTTTGTCTTTGTCAGCCTTTGCATTCCTGAGTTAGGGGGGTGCAGTCCTTTTTTGGCATTGTTCATGGAGCCTGCCGAAATGTGACTGCCCCCCCTAACTCAGGACAGCAAAGTCTGACAATCACCCAATGTGCTATACTTGCATGGTATGCGGTCTACCAAAAGTCCTGAAAAGTTTGTCTTTGTAAGCCATTGCAATCCTGAGTTAGGGGGGTGCAGTCCTTTTTTGGCATGGTTCATGGAGCCTGCCGAAATGTGACTGCCCCCCCCCTTCCCAACTCAGGACAGCAAAGTCTGACAGTCACCCAATTTGCTATACTTGCATGGTATGCGGTCTACCAAAAGTCCTGAAAAGTTTGTCTTTGTCAGCCTTTGCAATCCTGAGTTAGGGGGGTGCAGTCCTTTTTTGGCATGGTTCATGGAGCCTGCCGAAATGTGACTGCCCCCCACCAACTCAGGACAGCAAAGTCTGACAATCACCCAATTTGCTATATGTGCATGGTATGCGGTCTACCAAAAGTCCTGAAAAGTTTGTCTTTGTCAACCATTGCAATCCTGAGTTAGGGGGTTGCAGTCCTTTTTTGGCATGGTTCATGGAGCCTGCCGAAATGTGACTGCCCCCCCCCCCAACTCAGGACAGCAAAGTCTGACAATCACCCAATTTGCTATACTTGCATGGTATGCGGTCTACCAAAAGTCCTGAAAAGTTTGTCTTTGTCAGCCTTTGCAATCCTGAGTTAGGGGGGTGCAGTCCTTTTTTGGCATGGTTCATGGAGCCTGCCGAAATGTGACTGCCCCCCCTAACTCAGGACAGCAAAGTCTAACAATCACCCAATGTGTTATACTTGCATGGTATGCGGTCTACCAAAAGTCCTGAAAAGTTTGTCTTTGTCAGCCATTGCAATCCTGAGTTAGGGGGGTGCAGTCCTTTTTTGGCATGGTTCATGGAGCCTGCCGAAATGTGACTGCCCCCCCCCCTTCCCAACTCAGGACAGCAAAGTCTGACAGTCACCCAATTTGCTATACTTGCATGGTATGCGGTCTACCAAAAGTCCTGAAAAGTTTGTCTTTGTCAGCCATTGCAATCCTGAGTTAGGGGGTTGTAGTCCTTTTTTGGCATGGTTCATGGAGCCTACCGAAATGTGACTGCCCCCCCCCCCCAACTCAGGACAGCAAAGTCTGACAATCACCCAATTTGCTATACTTGCATGGTATGTGGTCTACCAAAAGTCCTGAAAAGTTTGTCTTTGTCAGCCTTTGAAATCCTGAGTTAGGGGGGTGCAGTCCTTTTTTGGCATGGTTCATGGAGCTTGCCGAAATGTGACTGCCCCCCCCCCCCCAACTCAGGACAGCAAAGTCTGACAATCACCCAATTTGCTATACGTGCATGGTATGCGGTCTACCAAAAGTCCTGAAAAGTTTGTCTTTGTCAGCCATTGCAATCCTGAGTTAGGGGGTTGCAGTCCTTTTTTGGCATAGTTCATGGAGCCTGCCGAAATGTGACTGCCGCCCCCCAACTCAGGACAGCAAAGTCTGACAATCACCCAATTTGCTATACTTGCATGGTATGCGGTCTACCAAAAGTCCTGAAAAGTTTGTCTTTGTCAGCCATTGCAATCCTGAGTTAGGGGGTTGTAGTCCTTTTTTGGCATGGTTCATGGAGCCTGCCGAAATGTGACTGCCCCCCCCCCTTCCCAACTCAGGACAGCAAAGTCTGACAGTCACCCAATTTGCTATACTTGCATGGTATGCGGTCTACCAAAAGTCCTGAAAAGTTTGTCTTTGTCAGCCATTGCAATCCTGAGTTAGGGGGTTGTAGTCATTTTTGGCATGGTTCATGGAGCCTACCGAAATGTGACTGCCCCCCCCCCCCCCCAACTCAGGACAGCAAAGTCTGACAATCACCCAATTTGCTATACTTGCATGGTATGTGGTCTACCAAAAGTCCTGAAAAGTTTGTCTTTGTCAGCCTTTGAAATCCTGAGTTAGGGGGGTGCAGTCCTTTTTTGGCATGGTTCATGGAGCTTGCCGAAATGTGACTGCCCCCCCCCCCCCAACTCAGGACAGCAAAGTCTGACAATCACCCAATTTGCTATACGTGCATGGTATGCGGTCTACCAAAAGTCCTGAAAAGTTTGTCTTTGTCAGCCATTGCAATCCTGAGTTAGGGGGTTGCAGTCCTTTTTTGGCATAGTTCATGGAGCCTGCCGAAATGTGACTGCCGCCCCCCAACTCAGGACAGCAAAGTCTGACAATCACCCAATTTGCTATACTTGCATGGTATGCGGTCTACCAAAAGTCCTGAAAAGTTTGTCTTTGTCAGCCTTTGCAATCCTGAGTTAGGGGGGTGCAGTCCTTTTTTGGCATGGTTCATGGAGCCTGCCGAAATGTGACTGCTCCCCCCCTAACTCAGGACAGCAAAGTCTAACAATCACCCAATTTGCTATACTTGCATGGTATGCGGTCTACCAAAAGTCCTGAAAAGTTTGTCTTTGTCAGCCTTTGCATTCCTGAGTTAGGGGGGTGCAGTCCTTTTTTGGCATTGTTCATGGAGCCTGCCGAAATGTGACTGCCCCCCCTAACTCAGGACAGCAAAGTCTGACAATCACCCAATGTGCTATACTTGCATGGTATGCGGTCTACCAAAAGTCCTGAAAAGTTTGTCTTTGTCAGCCATTGCAATCCTGAGTTAGGGGGGTGCAGTCCTTTTTTGGCATGGTTCATGGAGCCTGCCGAAATGTGACTGCCCCCCCCCCCCCCCAACTCAGGACAGCAAAGTCTGACAATCACCCAATTTGCTATACTTGCATGGTATGCGGTCTACCAAAAGTCCTGAAAAGTTTGTCTTTGTCAGCCTTTGCAATCCTGAGTTAGGGGGGTGCAGTCCTTTTTTGGCATGGTTCATGGAGCCTGCCGAAATGTGACTGCCCCCCCTAACTCAGGACAGCAAAGTCTAACAATCACCCAATGTGTTATACTTGCATGGTATGCGGTCTACCAAAAGTCCTGAAAAGTTTGTCTTTGTCAGCCATTGCAATCCTGAGTTAGGGGGGTGCAGTCCTTTTTTGGCATGGTTCATGGAGCCTGCCGAAATGTGACTGCCCCCCCCCCTTCCCAACTCAGGACAGCAAAGTCTGACAGTCACCCAATTTGCTATACTTGCATGGTATGCGGTCTACCAAAAGTCCTGAAAAGTTTGTCTTTGTCAGCCATTGCAATCCTGAGTTAGGGGGTTGTAGTCCTTTTTTGGCATGGTTCATGGAGCCTACCGAAATGTGACTGCCCCCCCCCCCCAACTCAGGACAGCAAAGTCTGACAATCACCCAATTTGCTATACTTGCATGGTATGTGGTCTACCAAAAGTCCTGAAAAGTTTGTCTTTGTCAGCCTTTGAAATCCTGAGTTAGGGGGGTGCAGTCCTTTTTTGGCATGGTTCATGGAGCCTGCCGAAATGTGACTGCCCCCCCCCCCCCCCAACTCAGGACAGCAAAGTCTGACAATCACCCAATTTGCTATACGTGCATGGTATGCGGTCTACCAAAAGTCCTGAAAAGTTTGTCTTTGTCAGCCATTGCAATCCTGAGTTAGGGGGTTGCAGTCCTTTTTTGGCATGGTTCATGGAGCCTGCCGAAATGTGACTGCCGCCCCCCAACTCAGGACAGCAAAGTCTGACAATCACCCAATTTGCTATACTTGCATGGTATGCGGTCTACCAAAAGTCCTGAAAAGTTTGTCTTTGTCAGCCTTTGCAATCCTGAGTCAGGGGGGTGCAGTCCTTTTTTGGCATGGTTCATGGAGCCTGCCGAAATGTGACTGCCCCCCCCCAACTCAGGACAGCAAAGTCTGACATACACCCAATTTGCTATACTTGCAGGGTATGTGGTCTACCAAAAGTCCTGAAAAGTTTGTCTTTGTCAGCCATTGCAATCCTGAGTTAGGGGGTTGCAGTGCTTTTTTGGCATGGTTCATGGAGCCTGCCAAAATGTGACTGCCACCCCCTAACTCAGGACAGCAAAGTCTGACAATCACCCAATTTGCTATACTTGCATGGTATGTGGTCTACCAAAAGTCCTGAAAAGTTTGACTTTTTCAGCCTTTGCAATCCTGAGTTAGGGGGGTGCAGTCCTTTTTTGGCATGGTTCATGGAGCCTGCCGAAATGTGACTGCCCCCCCCCCCCCAACTCAGGACAGCAAAGTCTGACAATCACCCAATTTGCTATACTTGCATGGTATGCGGTCTACCAAAAGTCCTGAAAAGTTTGTCTTTGTCAGCCATTGCAATCCTGAGTTAGGGGGGTGCAGTCCTTTTTTGGCATGGTTCATGGAGCCTGCCGAAATGTGACTGCCCCCCCCCCTTCCCAACTCAGGACAGCAAAGTCTGACAGTCACCCAATTTGCTATACTTGCATGGTATGCGGTCTACCAAAAGTCCTGAAAAGTTTGTCTTTGTCAGCCATTGCAATCCTGAGTTAGGGGGTTGCAGTCCTTTTTTGGCATGGTTCATGGAGCCTGCCGAAATGTGACTGCCGCCCCCCAACTCAGGACAGCAAAGTCTGACAATCACCCAATTTGCTATACTTGCATGGTATGCGGTCTACCAAAAGTCCTGAAAAGTTTGTCTTTGTCAGCCTTTGCAATCCTGAGTTAGGGGGGTGCAGTCCTTTTTTGGCATGGTTCATGGAGCCTGCCGAAATGTGACTGCTCTCCCCCTAACTCAGGACAGCAAAGTCTAACAATCACCCAATTTGCTATACTTGCATGGCATGCGGTCTACCAAAAGTCCTGAAAAGTTTGTCTTTGTCAGCCTTTGCAATCCTGAGTTAGGGGGGTGCAGTCCTTTTTTGGCATGGTTCATGGAGCCTGCCGAAATGTGACTGCTCTCCCCCTAACTCAGGACAGCAAAGTCTAACAATCACCCAATTTGCTATACTTGCATGGCATGCGGTCTACCAAAAGTCCTGAAAAGTTTGTCTCTGTCAGCCTTTGCAATCCTGAGTCAGGGGGGTGCAGTCCTTTTTTGGCATGGTTCATGGAGCCTGCCGAAATGTGAATGCCCCCCCCCCTAACTCAGGACAGCAAAGTCTGACAATCACCCAATGTGTTATACTTGCATGGTATGCGGTCTACCAAAAGTCCTGAAAAGTTTGTCTTTGTCAGCCATTGCAATCCTGAGTTAGGGGGGTGCAGTCCTTTTTTGGCATGGTTCATGGAGCCTGCCGAAATGTGACTGCCCCCCCCCCCTTCCCAACTCAGGACAGCAAAGTCTGACAGTCACCCAATTTGCTATACTTGCATGGTATGCGGTCTACCAAAAGTCCTGAAAAGTTTGTCTTTGTCAGCCATTGCAATCCTGAGTTAGGGGGTTGTAGTCCTTTTTTGGCATGGTTCATGGAGCCTACCGAAATGTGACTGCCCCCCCCCCCCCCAACTCAGGACAGCAAAGTCTGACAATCACCCAATTTGCTATACTTGCATGGTATGTGGTCTACCAAAAGTCCTGAAAAGTTTGTCTTTGTCAGCCTTTGAAATCCTGAGTTAGGGGGGTGCAGTCCTTTTTTGGCATGGTTCATGGAGCTTGCCGAAATGTGACTGCCCCCCCCCCCCCCCAACTCAGGACAGCAAAGTCTGACAATCACCCAATTTGCTATACGTGCATGGTATGCGGTCTACCAAAAGTCCTGAAAAGTTTGTCTTTGTCAGCCTTTGAAATCCTGAGTTAGGGGGGTGCAGTCCTTTTTTGGCATAGTTCATGGAGCCTGCCGAAATGTGACTGCCGCCCCCCAACTCAGGACAGCAAAGTCTGACAATCACCCAATTTGCTATACTTGCATGGTATGCGGTCTACCAAAAGTCCTGAAAAGTTTGTCTTTGTCAGCCATTGCAATCCTGAGTTAGGGGGTTGTAGTCCTTTTTTGGCATGGTTCATGGAGCCTGCCGAAATGTGACTGCCCCCCCCCCTTCCCAACTCAGGACAGCAAAGTCTGACAGTCACCCAATTTGCTATACTTGCATGGTATGCGGTCTACCAAAAGTCCTGAAAAGTTTGTCTTTGTCAGCCATTGCAATCCTGAGTTAGGGGGTTGTAGTCATTTTTGGCATGGTTCATGGAGCCTACCGAAATGTGACTGCCCCCCCCCCCCCCCCAACTCAGGACAGCAAAGTCTGACAATCACCCAATTTGCTATACTTGCATGGTATGTGGTCTACCAAAAGTCCTGAAAAGTTTGTCTTTGTCAGCCTTTGAAATCCTGAGTTAGGGGGGTGCAGTCCTTTTTTGGCATGGTTCATGGAGCTTGCCGAAATGTGACTGCCCCCCCCCCCCAACTCAGGACAGCAAAGTCTGACAATCACCCAATTTGCTATACGTGCATGGTATGCGGTCTACCAAAAGTCCTGAAAAGTTTGTCTTTGTCAGCCATTGCAATCCTGAGTTAGGGGGTTGCAGTCCTTTTTTGGCATAGTTCATGGAGCCTGCCGAAATGTGACTGCCGCCCCCCAACTCAGGACAGCAAAGTCTGACAATCACCCAATTTGCTATACTTGCATGGTATGCGGTCTACCAAAAGTCCTGAAAAGTTTGTCTTTGTCAGCCTTTGCAATCCTGAGTTAGGGGGGTGCAGTCCTTTTTTGGCATGGTTCATGGAGCCTGCCGAAATGTGACTGCTCCCCCCCTAACTCAGGACAGCAAAGTCTAACAATCACCCAATTTGCTATACTTGCATGGCATGCGGTCTACCAAAAGTCCTGAAAAGTTTGTCTTTGTCAGCCATTGCAATCCTGAGTTAGGGGGGTGCAGTCCTTTTTTGGCATGGTTCATGGAGCCTGCCGAAATGTGAATGCCCCCCCCCCTAACTCAGGACAGCAAAGTCTGACAATCACCCAATGTGTTATACTTGCATGGTATGCGGTCTACCAAAAGTCCTGAAAAGTTTGTCTTTGTCAGCCATTGCAATCCTGAGTTAGGGGGGTGCAGTCCTTTTTTGGCATGGTTCATGGAGCCTGCCGAAATGTGACTGCCCCCCCCCCCCTTCCCAACTCAGGACAGCAAAGTCTGACAGTCACCCAATTTGCTATACTTGCATGGTATGCGGTCTACCAAAAGTCCTGAAAAGTTTGTCTTTGTCAGCCATTGCAATCCTGAGTTAGGGGGTTGTAGTCCTTTTTTGGCATGGTTCATGGAGCCTACCGAAATGTGACTGCCCCCCCCCCCCCCCCCAACTCAGGACAGCAAAGTCTGACAATCACCCAATTTGCTATACTTGCATGGTATGTGGTCTACCAAAAGTCCTGAAAAGTTTGTCTTTGTCAGCCTTTGAAATCCTGAGTTAGGGGGGTGCAGTCCTTTTTTGGCATGGTTCATGGAGCTTGCCGAAATGTGACTGCCCCCCCCCCCCCCCCCAACTCAGGACAGCAAAGTCTGACAATCACCCAATTTGCTATACGTGCATGGTATGCGGTCTACCAAAAGTCCTGAAAAGTTTGTCTTTGTCAGCCTTTGAAATCCTGAGTTAGGGGGGTGCAGTCCTTTTTTGGCATAGTTCATGGAGCCTGCCGAAATGTGACTGCCGCCCCCCAACTCAGGACAGCAAAGTCTGACAATCACCCAATTTGCTATACTTGCATGGTATGCGGTCTACCAAAAGTCCTGAAAAGTTTGTCTTTGTCAGCCATTGCAATCCTGAGTTAGGGGGTTGTAGTCCTTTTTTGGCATGGTTCATGGAGCCTGCCGAAATGTGACTGCCCCCCCCCCTTCCCAACTCAGGACAGCAAAGTCTGACAGTCACCCAATTTGCTATACTTGCATGGTATGCGGTCTACCAAAAGTCCTGAAAAGTTTGTCTTTGTCAGCCATTGCAATCCTGAGTTAGGGGGTTGTAGTCATTTTTGGCATGGTTCATGGAGCCTACCGAAATGTGACTGCCCCCCCCCCCCCCCCAACTCAGGACAGCAAAGTCTGACAATCACCCAATTTGCTATACTTGCATGGTATGTGGTCTACCAAAAGTCCTGAAAAGTTTGTCTTTGTCAGCCTTTGAAATCCTGAGTTAGGGGGGTGCAGTCCTTTTTTGGCATGGTTCATGGAGCTTGCCGAAATGTGACTGCCCCCCCCCCCCAACTCAGGACAGCAAAGTCTGACAATCACCCAATTTGCTATACGTGCATGGTATGCGGTCTACCAAAAGTCCTGAAAAGTTTGTCTTTGTCAGCCATTGCAATCCTGAGTTAGGGGGTTGCAGTCCTTTTTTGGCATAGTTCATGGAGCCTGCCGAAATGTGACTGCCGCCCCCCAACTCAGGACAGCAAAGTCTGACAATCACCCAATTTGCTATACTTGCATGGTATGCGGTCTACCAAAAGTCCTGAAAAGTTTGTCTTTGTCAGCCTTTGCAATCCTGAGTTAGGGGGGTGCAGTCCTTTTTTGGCATGGTTCATGGAGCCTGCCGAAATGTGACTGCTCCCCCCCTAACTCAGGACAGCAAAGTCTAACAATCACCCAATTTGCTATACTTGCATGGTATGCGGTCTACCAAAAGTCCTGAAAAGTTTGTCTTTGTCAGCCTTTGCATTCCTGAGTTAGGGGGGTGCAGTCCTTTTTTGGCATTGTTCATGGAGCCTGCCGAAATGTGACTGCCCCCCCTAACTCAGGACAGCAAAGTCTGACAATCACCCAATGTGCTATACTTGCATGGTATGCGGTCTACCAAAAGTCCTGAAAAGTTTGTCTTTGTCAGCCATTGCAATCCTGAGTTAGGGGGGTGCAGTCCTTTTTTGGCATGGTTCATGGAGCCTGCCGAAATGTGACTGCCCCCCCCCCCCCCCAACTCAGGACAGCAAAGTCTGACAATCACCCAATTTGCTATACTTGCATGGTATGCGGTCTACCAAAAGTCCTGAAAAGTTTGTCTTTGTCAGCCTTTGCAATCCTGAGTTAGGGGGGTGCAGTCCTTTTTTGGCATGGTTCATGGAGCCTGCCGAAATGTGACTGCCCCCCCTAACTCAGGACAGCAAAGTCTAACAATCACCCAATGTGTTATACTTGCATGGTATGCGGTCTACCAAAAGTCCTGAAAAGTTTGTCTTTGTCAGCCATTGCAATCCTGAGTTAGGGGGGTGCAGTCCTTTTTTGGCATGGTTCATGGAGCCTGCCGAAATGTGACTGCCCCCCCCCCTTCCCAACTCAGGACAGCAAAGTCTGACAGTCACCCAATTTGCTATACTTGCATGGTATGCGGTCTACCAAAAGTCCTGAAAAGTTTGTCTTTGTCAGCCATTGCAATCCTGAGTTAGGGGGTTGTAGTCCTTTTTTGGCATGGTTCATGGAGCCTACCGAAATGTGACTGCCCCCCCCCCCCAACTCAGGACAGCAAAGTCTGACAATCACCCAATTTGCTATACTTGCATGGTATGTGGTCTACCAAAAGTCCTGAAAAGTTTGTCTTTGTCAGCCTTTGAAATCCTGAGTTAGGGGGGTGCAGTCCTTTTTTGGCATGGTTCATGGAGCCTGCCGAAATGTGACTGCCCCCCCCCCCCCCCAACTCAGGACAGCAAAGTCTGACAATCACCCAATTTGCTATACGTGCATGGTATGCGGTCTACCAAAAGTCCTGAAAAGTTTGTCTTTGTCAGCCATTGCAATCCTGAGTTAGGGGGTTGCAGTCCTTTTTTGGCATGGTTCATGGAGCCTGCCGAAATGTGACTGCCGCCCCCCAACTCAGGACAGCAAAGTCTGACAATCACCCAATTTGCTATACTTGCATGGTATGCGGTCTACCAAAAGTCCTGAAAAGTTTGTCTTTGTCAGCCTTTGCAATCCTGAGTTAGGGGGGTGCAGTCCTTTTTTGGCATGGTTCATGGAGCCTGCCGAAATGTGACTGCCCCCCCCCTAACTCAGGACAGCAAAGTCTAACAATCACCCAATTTAATATACTTGCATGGTATGCGGTCTACCAAAAGTCCTGAAAAGTTTGTCTTTGTCAGCCTTTGCAATCCTGAGTTAGGGGGGTGCAGTCCTTTTTGGCATGGGTCCATGGAGCCTGCCGAAATGTGACTGCCACCCCCTAACTCAGGACAGCAAAGTCTGACAATCACCCAGTTTGCTATACTAGCATGGTATGCGGTCTACCAAAAGTCCTGAAAAGTTTGTCTCTGTCAGCCTTTGCAATCCTGAGTCAGGGGGGTGCAGTCCTTTTTTGGCATGGTTCATGGAGCCTGCCGAAATGTGACTGCCCCCCCCCAACTCAGGACAGCAAAGTCTGACATACACCCAATTTGCTATACTTGCAGGGTATGTGGTCTACCAAAAGTCCTGAAAAGTTTGTCTTTGTCAGCCATTGCAATCCTGAGTTAGGGGGTTGCAGTGCTTTTTTGGCATGGTTCATGGAGCCTGCCAAAATGTGACTGCCACCCCCTAACTCAGGACAGCAAAGTCTGACAATCACCCAATTTGCTATACTTGCATGGTATGTGGTCTACCAAAAGTCCTGAAAAGTTTGACTTTTTCAGCCTTTGCAATCCTGAGTTAGGGGGGTGCAGTCCTTTTTTGGCATGGTTCATGGAGCCTGCCGAAATGTGACTGCCCCCCCCCCCCCAACTCAGGACAGCAAAGTCTGACAATCACCCAATTTGCTATACTTGCATGGTATGCGGTCTACCAAAAGTCCTGAAAAGTTTGTCTTTGTCAGCCATTGCAATCCTGAGTTAGGGGGGTGCAGTCCTTTTTTGGCATGGTTCATGGAGCCTGCCGAAATGTGACTGCCCCCCCCCCTTCCCAACTCAGGACAGCAAAGTCTGACAGTCACCCAATTTGCTATACTTGCATGGTATGCGGTCTACCAAAAGTCCTGAAAAGTTTGTCTTTGTCAGCCATTGCAATCCTGAGTTAGGGGGTTGCAGTCCTTTTTTGGCATGGTTCATGGAGCCTGCCGAAATGTGACTGCCGCCCCCCAACTCAGGACAGCAAAGTCTGACAATCACCCAATTTGCTATACTTGCATGGTATGCGGTCTACCAAAAGTCCTGAAAAGTTTGTCTTTGTCAGCCTTTGCAATCCTGAGTTAGGGGGGTGCAGTCCTTTTTTGGCATGGTTCATGGAGCCTGCCGAAATGTGACTGCTCTCCCCCTAACTCAGGACAGCAAAGTCTAACAATCACCCAATTTGCTATACTTGCATGGCATGCGGTCTACCAAAAGTCCTGAAAAGTTTGTCTTTGTCAGCCTTTGCAATCCTGAGTTAGGGGGGTGCAGTCCTTTTTTGGCATGGTTCATGGAGCCTGCCGAAATGTGACTGCTCTCCCCCTAACTCAGGACAGCAAAGTCTAACAATCACCCAATTTGCTATACTTGCATGGCATGCGGTCTACCAAAAGTCCTGAAAAGTTTGTCTCTGTCAGCCTTTGCAATCCTGAGTCAGGGGGGTGCAGTCCTTTTTTGGCATGGTTCATGGAGCCTGCCGAAATGTGAATGCCCCCCCCCCCTAACTCAGGACAGCAAAGTCTGACAATCACCCAATGTGTTATACTTGCAAGGTATGCGGTCTACCAAAAGTCCTGAAAAGTTTGTCTTTGTCAGCCATTGCAATCCTGAGTTAGGGGGGTGCAGTCCTTTTTTGGCATGGTTCATGGAGCCTGCCGAAATGTGACTGCCCCCCCCCCCCTTCCCAACTCAGGACAGCAAAGTCTGACAGTCACCCAATTTGCTATACTTGCATGGTATGCGGTCTACCAAAAGTCCTGAAAAGTTTGTCTTTGTCAGCCATTGCAATCCTGAGTTAGGGGGTTGTAGTCCTTTTTTGGCATGGTTCATGGAGCCTACCGAAATGTGACTGCCCCCCCCCCCCCCCAACTCAGGACAGCAAAGTCTGACAATCACCCAATTTGCTATACTTGCATGGTATGTGGTCTACCAAAAGTCCTGAAAAGTTTGTCTTTGTCAGCCTTTGAAATCCTGAGTTAGGGGGGTGCAGTCCTTTTTTGGCATGGTTCATGGAGCTTGCCGAAATGTGACTGCCCCCCCCCCCCCCCCAACTCAGGACAGCAAAGTCTGACAATCACCCAATTTGCTATACGTGCATGGTATGCGGTCTACCAAAAGTCCTGAAAAGTTTGTCTTTGTCAGCCATTGCAATCCTGAGTTAGGGGGTTGCAGTCCTTTTTTGGCATAGTTCATGGAGCCTGCCGAAATGTGACTGCCGCCCCCCAACTCAGGACAGCAAAGTCTGACAATCACCCAATTTGCTATACTTGCATGGTATGCGGTCTACCAAAAGTCCTGAAAAGTTTGTCTTTGTCAGCCTTTGCAATCCTGAGTTAGGGGGGTGCAGTCCTTTTTTGGCATGGTTCATGGAGCCTGCCGAAATGTGACTGCCCCCCCCCCCTAACTCAGGACAGCAAAGTCTAACAATCACCCAATTTGCTATACTTGCATGGTATGCGGTCTACCAAAAGTCCTGAAAAGTTTGTCTTTGTCAGCCATTGCAATCCTGAGTTAGGGGGTTGCAGTCCTTTTTTGGCATGGTTCATGGAGCCTACCGAAATGTGACTGCCCCCCCAACTCAGGACAGCAAAGTCTGACAATCACCCAATTTGCTATACTTGCATGGTATGTGGTCTACCAAAAGTCCTGAAAAGTTTGTCTTTGTCAGCCTTTGAAATCCTGAGTTAGGGGGGTGCAGTCCTTTTTTGGCATGGTTCATGGAGCCTGCCGAAATGTGACTGCCCCCCCCCCCCCCAACTCAGGACAGCAAAGTCTGACAATCACCCAATTTGCTATACGTGCATGGTATGCGGTCTACCAAAAGTCCTGAAAAGTTTGTCTTTGTCAGCCATTGCAATCCTGAGTTAGGGGGTTGCAGTCCTTTTTTGGCATGGTTCATGGAGCCTGCCGAAATGTGACTGCCCCCCCCCTAACTCAGGACAGCAAAGTCTAACAATCACCCAATTTGCTATACTTGCATGGTATGCGGTCTACCAAAAGTCCTGAAAAGTTTGTCTTTGTCAGCCTTTGCAATCCTGAGTTAGGGGGGTGCAGTCCTTTTTGGCATGGGTCCATGGAGCCTGCCGAAATGTGACTGCCACCCCCTAACTCAGGACAGCAAAGTCTGACAATCACCCAGTTTGCTATACTAGCATGGTATGCGGTCTACCAAAAGTCCTGAAAAGTTTGTCTCTGTCAGCCTTTGCAATCCTGAGTCAGGGGGGTGCAGTCCTTTTTTGGCATGGTTCATGGAGCCTGCCGAAATGTGACTGCCCCCCCCCAACTCAGGACAGCAAAGTCTGACATACACCCAATTTGCTATACTTGCAGGGTATGTGGTCTACCAAAAGTCCTGAAAAGTTTGTCTTTGTCAGCCATTGCAATCCTGAGTTAGGGGGTTGCAGTGCTTTTTTGGCATGGTTCATGGAGCCTGCCAAAATGTGACTGCCACCCCCTAACTCAGGACAGCAAAGTCTGACAATCACCCAATTTGCTATACTTGCATGGTATGTGGTCTACCAAAAGTCCTGAAAAGTTTGACTTTTTCAGCCTTTGCAATCCTGAGTTAGGGGGGTGCAGTCCTTTTTTGGCATGGTTCATGGAGCCTGCCGAAATGTGACTGCCCCCCCCCCCCCCAACTCAGGACAGCAAAGTCTGACAATCACCCAATTTGCTATACTTGCATGGTATGCGGTCTACCAAAAGTCCTGAAAAGTTTGTCTTTGTCAGCCATTGCAATCCTGAGTTAGGGGGGTGCAGTCCTTTTTTGGCATGGTTCATGGAGCCTGCCGAAATGTGACTGCCCCCCCCCCTTCCCAACTCAGGACAGCAAAGTCTGACAGTCACCCAATTTGCTATACTTGCATGGTATGCGGTCTACCAAAAGTCCTGAAAAGTTTGTCTTTGTCAGCCATTGCAATCCTGAGTTAGGGGGTTGCAGTCCTTTTTTGGCATGGTTCATGGAGCCTGCCGAAATGTGACTGCCGCCCCCCAACTCAGGACAGCAAAGTCTGACAATCACCCAATTTGCTATACTTGCATGGTATGCGGTCTACCAAAAGTCCTGAAAAGTTTGTCTTTGTCAGCCTTTGCAATCCTGAGTTAGGGGGGTGCAGTCCTTTTTTGGCATGGTTCATGGAGCCTGCCGAAATGTGACTGCTCCCCCCCTAACTCAGGACAGCAAAGTCTAACAATCACCCAATTTGCTATACTTGCATGGTATGCGGTCTACCAAAAGTCCTGAAAAGTTTGTCTTTGTCAGCCTTTGCAATCCTGAGTTAGGGGGGTGCAGTCCTTTTTTGGCATTGTTCATGGAGCCTGCCGAAATGTGACAGCCCCCCCCCCCCCCCCAACTCAGGAAAGCACAGTCTGACAATCACCCAATTTGATATACTTGCATGGTATGCGGTCTACCAAAAGTCCTGAAAAGTTTGTCTCTGTCAGCCTTTGCAATCCTGAGTCAGGGGGGTGCAGTCCTTTTTTGGCATGGTTCATGGAGCCTGCCGAAATGTGAATGCCCCCCCCCCCCCTAACTCAGGACAGCAAAGTCTGACAATCACCCAATTTGCTATACTTGCATGGTATGCGGTCTACCAAAAGTCCTGAAAAGTTTGTCTTTGTCAGCCATTGCAATCCTGAGTCAGGGGGTTGCAGTCCTTTTTTGGCATGGTTCATGGAGCCTGCCGAAATGTGACTGCCCCCCCCCCCCCAACTCAGGACAGCAAAGTCTGACAATCACCCAATTTGCTATACTTGCATGGTATGTGGTCTACCAAAAGTCCTGAAAAGTTTGTCTTTGTCAGCCATTGCAATCCTGAGTTAGGGGGTTGCAGTCCTTTTTTGGTATGGTTCATGGAGCCTGCCGAAATGTGACTGCCGCCCCCCAACTCAGGACAGCAAAGTCTGACAATCACCCAATTTGCTATACTTGCATGGTATGCGGTCTACCAAAAGTCCTGAAAAGTTTGTCTTTGTCAGCCTTTGCAATCCTGAGTTAGGGGGGTGCAGTCCTTTTTTGGCTTGGTTCATGGAGCCTGCTGAATTGTGACTGCCCCCCCTAACTCAGGACAGCAAAGTCTGACAATCACCCAATGTGCTATACTTGCATGGTATGCGGTCTACCAAAAGTCCTGAAAAGTTTGTCTTTGTCAGCCATTGCAATCCTGAGTTAGGGGGGTGCAGTCCTTTTTTGGCATGGTTCATGGAGCCTGCCGAAATGTGACTGCCCCCCCCCCCCCTTCCCAACTCAGGACAGCAAAGTCTGACAGTCACCCAATTTGCTATACTAGCATGGTATGCGGTCTACCAAAAGTCCTGAAAAGTTTGTCTCTGTCAGCCTTTGCAATCCTGAGTCAGGGGGGTGCAGTCCTTTTTTGGCATGGTTCATGGAGCCTGCCGAAATGTGACTGCCCCCCCCCCAACTCAGGACAGCAAAGTCTGACATTCACCCAATTTGCTATACTTGCAGGGTATGTGGTCTACCAAAAGTCCTGAAAAGTTTGTCTTTGTCAGCCATTGCAATCCTGAGTTAGGGGGTTGCAGTGCTTTTTTGGCATGGTTCATGGAGCCTGCCAAAATGTGACTGCCACCCCCTAACTCAGGACAGCAAAGTCTGACAATCACCCAATTTGCTATACTTGCATGGTATGTGGTCTACCAAAAGTCCTGAAAAGTTTGACTTTTTCAGCCTTTGCAATCCTGAGTTAGGGGGGTGCAGTCCTTTTTTGGCATGGTTCATGGAGCCTGCCGAAATGTGACTGCCCCCCCCCCCCCCAACTCAGGACAGCAAAGTCTGACAATCACCCAATTTGCTATACGTGCATGGTATGCGGTCTACCAAAAGTCCTGAAAAGTTTGTCTTTGTCAGCCATTGCAATCCTGAGTTAGGGGGTTGCAGTCCTTTTTTGGCATGGTTCATGGAGCCTGCCGAAATGTGACTGCTGCCCCCCAACTCAGGACACCAAAGTCTGACAATCACCCAATTTACTATACTTGCATGGTATGCGGTCTACCAAAAGTCCTGAAAAGTTTGTCTCTGTCAGCCTTTGCAATCCTGAGTCAGGGGGGTGCAGTCCTTTTTTGGCATGGTTCATGGAGCCTGCCGAAATGTGAATGCCCCCCCCCCCTAACTCAGGACAGCAAAGTCTGACAATCACCCAATTTGCTATACTTGCATGGTATGCGGTCTACCAAAAGTCCTGAAAAGTTTGTCTTTGTCAGCCATTGCAATCCTGAGTCAGGGGGTTGCAGTCCTTTTTTGGCATGGTTCATGGAGCCTGCCGAAATGTGACTGCCCCCCCCCCCCCCAACTCAGGACAGCAAAGTCTGACAATCACCCAATTTGCTATACTTGCATGGTATGTGGTCTACCAAAAGTCCTGAAAAGTTTGTCTTTGTCAGCCATTGCAATCCTGAGTTAGGGGGGTGCAGTCCTTTTTTGGCATGGTTCATGGAGCCTGCCGAAATGTGACTGCCCCCCCCCCTTCCCAACTCAGGACAGCAAAGTCTGACAGTCACCCAATTTGCTATACTTGCATGGTATGCGGTCTACCAAAAGTCCTGAAAAGTTTGTCTTTGTCAGCCATTGCAATCCTGAGTTAGGGGGTTGCAGTCCTTTTTTGGCATGGTTCATGGAGCCTGCCGAAATGTGACTGCCGCCCCCCAACTCAGGACAGCAAAGTCTGACAATCACCCAATTTGCTATACTTGCATGGTATGCGGTCTACCAAAAGTCCTGAAAAGTTTGTCTTTGTCAGCCTTTGCAATCCTGAGTTAGGGGGGTGCAGTCCTTTTTTGGCATGGTTCATGGAGCCTGCCGAAATGTGACTGCTCCCCCCCTAACTCAGGACAGCAAAGTCTAACAATCACCCAATTTGCTATACTTGCATGGTATGCGGTCTACCAAAAGTCCTGAAAAGTTTGTCTTTGTCAGCCTTTGCAATCCTGAGTTAGGGGGGTGCAGTCCTTTTTTGGCATTGTTCATGGAGCCTGCCGAAATGTGACAGCCCCCCCCCCCCCCCCCAACTCAGGAAAGCACAGTCTGACAATCACCCAATTTGATATACTTGCATGGTATGCGGTCTACCAAAAGTCCTGAAAAGTTTGTCTCTGTCAGCCTTTGCAATCCTGAGTCAGGGGGGTGCAGTCCTTTTTTGGCATGGTTCATGGAGCCTGCCGAAATGTGAATGCCCCCCCCCCCCCCTAACTCAGGACAGCAAAGTCTGACAATCACCCAATTTGCTATACTTGCATGGTATGCGGTCTACCAAAAGTCCTGAAAAGTTTGTCTTTGTCAGCCATTGCAATCCTGAGTCAGGGGGTTGCAGTCCTTTTTTGGCATGGTTCATGGAGCCTGCCGAAATGTGACTGCCCCCCCCCCCCAACTCAGGACAGCAAAGTCTGACAATCACCCAATTTGCTATACTTGCATGGTATGTGGTCTACCAAAAGTCCTGAAAAGTTTGTCTTTGTCAGCCATTGCAATCCTGAGTTAGGGGGTTGCAGTCCTTTTTTGGTATGGTTCATGGAGCCTGCCGAAATGTGACTGCCGCCCCCCAACTCAGGACAGCAAAGTCTGACAATCACCCAATTTGCTATACTTGCATGGTATGCGGTCTACCAAAAGTCCTGAAAAGTTTGTCTTTGTCAGCCTTTGCAATCCTGAGTTAGGGGGGTGCAGTCCTTTTTTGGCTTGGTTCATGGAGCCTGCTGAATTGTGACTGCCCCCCCTAACTCAGGACAGCAAAGTCTGACAATCACCCAATGTGCTATACTTGCATGGTATGCGGTCTACCAAAAGTCCTGAAAAGTTTGTCTTTGTCAGCCATTGCAATCCTGAGTTAGGGGGGTGCAGTCCTTTTTTGGCATGGTTCATGGAGCCTGCCGAAATGTGACTGCCCCCCCCCCCCCTTCCCAACTCAGGACAGCAAAGTCTGACAGTCACCCAATTTGCTATACTAGCATGGTATGCGGTCTACCAAAAGTCCTGAAAAGTTTGTCTCTGTCAGCCTTTGCAATCCTGAGTCAGGGGGGTGCAGTCCTTTTTTGGCATGGTTCATGGAGCCTGCCGAAATGTGACTGCCCCCCCCCCAACTCAGGACAGCAAAGTCTGACATTCACCCAATTTGCTATACTTGCAGGGTATGTGGTCTACCAAAAGTCCTGAAAAGTTTGTCTTTGTCAGCCATTGCAATCCTGAGTTAGGGGGTTGCAGTGCTTTTTTGGCATGGTTCATGGAGCCTGCCAAAATGTGACTGCCACCCCCTAACTCAGGACAGCAAAGTCTGACAATCACCCAATTTGCTATACTTGCATGGTATGTGGTCTACCAAAAGTCCTGAAAAGTTTGACTTTTTCAGCCTTTGCAATCCTGAGTTAGGGGGGTGCAGTCCTTTTTTGGCATGGTTCATGGAGCCTGCCGAAATGTGACTGCCCCCCCCCCCCCAACTCAGGACAGCAAAGTCTGACAATCACCCAATTTGCTATACGTGCATGGTATGCGGTCTACCAAAAGTCCTGAAAAGTTTGTCTTTGTCAGCCATTGCAATCCTGAGTTAGGGGGTTGCAGTCCTTTTTTGGCATGGTTCATGGAGCCTGCCGAAATGTGACTGCTGCCCCCCAACTCAGGACACCAAAGTCTGACAATCACCCAATTTACTATACTTGCATGGTATGCGGTCTACCAAAAGTCCTGAAAAGTTTGTCTCTGTCAGCCTTTGCAATCCTGAGTCAGGGGGGTGCAGTCCTTTTTTGGCATGGTTCATGGAGCCTGCCGAAATGTGAATGCCCCCCCCCCCTAACTCAGGACAGCAAAGTCTGACAATCACCCAATTTGCTATACTTGCATGGTATGCGGTCTACCAAAAGTCCTGAAAAGTTTGTCTTTGTCAGCCATTGCAATCCTGAGTCAGGGGGTTGCAGTCCTTTTTTGGCATGGTTCATGGAGCCTGCCGAAATGTGACTGCCCCCCCCCCCCCCAACTCAGGACAGCAAAGTCTGACAATCACCCAATTTGCTATACTTGCATGGTATGTGGTCTACCAAAAGTCCTGAAAAGTTTGTCTTTGTCAGCCATTGCAATCCTGAGTTAGGGGGTTGCAGTCCTTTTTTGGTATGGTTCATGGAGCCTGCCGAAATGTGACTGCCGCCCCCCAACTCAGGACAGCAAAGTCTGACAATCACCCAATTTGCTATACTTGCATGGTATGCGGTCTACCAAAAGTCCTGAAAAGTTTGTCTTTGTCAGCCTTTGCAATCCTGAGTTAGGGGGGTGCAGTCCTTTTTTGGCTTGGTTCATGGAGCCTGCTGAATTGTGACTGCCCCCCCTAATTCAGGACAGCAAAGTCTGACAATCACCCAATGTGCTATACTTGCATGGTATGCGGTCTACCAAAAGTCCTGAAAAGTTTGTCTTTGTCAGCCATTGCAATCCTGAGTTAGGGGGGTGCAGTCCTTTTTTGGCATGGTTCATGGAGCCTGCCGAAATGTGACTGCCCCCCCCCCCCTTCCCAACTCAGGACAGCAAAGTCTGACAGTCACCCAATTTGCTATACTAGCATGGTATGCGGTCTACCAAAAGTCCTGAAAAGTTTGTCTCTGTCAGCCTTTGCAATCCTGAGTCAGGGGGGTGCAGTCCTTTTTTGGCATGGTTCATGGAGCCTGCCGAAATGTGACTGCCCCCCCCCAACTCAGGACAGCAAAGTCTGACATTCACCCAATTTGCTATACTTGCAGGGTATGTGGTCTACCAAAAGTCCTGAAAAGTTTGTCTTTGTCAGCCATTGCAATCCTGAGTTAGGGGGTTGCAGTGCTTTTTTGGCATGGTTCATGGAGCCTGCCAAAATGTGACTGCCACCCCCTAACTCAGGACAGCAAAGTCTGACAATCACCCAATTTGCTATACTTGCATGGTATGTGGTCTACCAAAAGTCCTGAAAAGTTTGACTTTTTCAGCCTTTGCAATCCTGAGTTAGGGGGGTGCAGTCCTTTTTTGGCATGGTTCATGGAGCCTGCCGAAATGTGACTGCCCCCCCACCCCAACTCAGGACAGCAAAGTCTGACAATCACCCAATTTGCTATACGTGCATGGTATGCGGTCTACCAAAAGTCCTGAAAAGTTTGTCTTTGTCAGCCATTGCAATCCTGAGTTAGGGGGTTGCAGTCCTTTTTTGGCATGGTTCATGGAGCCTGCCGAAATGTGACTGCTGCCCCCCAACTCAGGACACCAAAGTCTGACAATCACCCAATTTACTATACTTGCATGGTATGCGGTCTACCAAAAGTCCTGAAAAGTTTGTCTTTGTCAGCCTTTGCAATCCTGAGTTAGGGGGGTGCAGTCCTTTTTTGGCATGGTTCATGGAGCCTGCCGAAATGTGACTGCTCCCCCCCTAACTCAGGACAGCAAAGTCTAACAATCACCCAATTTGCTATACTTGCATGGTATGCGGTCTACCAAAAGTCCTGAAAAGTTTGTCTTTGTCAGCCTTTGCATTCCTGAGTTAGGGGGGTGCAGTCCTTTTTTGGCATTGTTCATGGAGCCTGCCGAAATGTGACTGCTCCCCCCCTAACTCAGGACAGCAAAGTCTAACAATCACCCAATTTGCTATACTTGCATGGTATGCGGTCTACCAAAAGTCCTGAAAAGTTTGTCTTTGTCAGCCTTTGCAATCCTGAGTTAGGGGGGTGCAGTCCTTTTTTGGCATTGTTCATGGAGCCTGCCGAAATGTGACAGCCCCCCCCCCCCCCAACTCAGGAAAGCACAGTCTGACAATCACCCAATTTGATATACTTGCATGGTATGCGGTCTACCAAAAGTCCTGAAAAGTTTGTCTCTGTCAGCCTTTGCAATCCTGAGTCAGGGGGGTGCAGTCCTTTTTTGGCATGGTTCATGGAGCCTGCCGAAATGTGAATGCCCCCCCCCCCTAACTCAGGACAGCAAAGTCTGACAATCACCCAATTTGCTATACTTGCATGGTATGCGGTCTACCAAAAGTCCTGAAAAGTTTGTCTTTGTCAGCCATTGCAATCCTGAGTCAGGGGGTTGCAGTCCTTTTTTGGCATGGTTCATGGAGCCTGCCGAAATGTGACTGCCCCCCCCCCCCCCAACTCAGGACAGCAAAGTCTGACAATCACCCAATTTGCTATACTTGCATGGTATGTGGTCTACCAAAAGTCCTGAAAAGTTTGTCTTTGTCAGCCATTGCAATCCTGAGTTAGGGGGTTGCAGTCCTTTTTTGGTATGGTTCATGGAGCCTGCCGAAATGTGACTGCCGCCCCCCAACTCAGGACAGCAAAGTCTGACAATCACCCAATTTGCTATACTTGCATGGTATGCGGTCTACCAAAAGTCCTGAAAAGTTTGTCTTTGTCAGCCTTTGCAATCCTGAGTTAGGGGGGTGCAGTCCTTTTTTGGCTTGGTTCATGGAGCCTGCTGAATTGTGACTGCCCCCCCTAACTCAGGACAGCAAAGTCTGACAATCACCCAATGTGCTATACTTGCATGGTATGCGGTCTACCAAAAGTCCTGAAAAGTTTGTCTTTGTCAGCCATTGCAATCCTGAGTTAGGGGGGTGCAGTCCTTTTTTGGCATGGTTCATGGAGCCTGCCGAAATGTGACTGCCCCCCCCCCTTCCCAACTCAGGACAGCAAAGTCTGACAGTCACCCAATTTGCTATACTAGCATGGTATGCGGTCTACCAAAAGTCCTGAAAAGTTTGTCTCTGTCAGCCTTTGCAATCCTGAGTCAGGGGGGTGCAGTCCTTTTTTGGCATGGTTCATGGAGCCTGCCGAAATGTGACTGCCCCCCCCCAACTCAGGACAGCAAAGTCTGACATTCACCCAATTTGCTATACTTGCAGGGTATGTGGTCTACCAAAAGTCCTGAAAAGTTTGTCTTTGTCAGCCATTGCAATCCTGAGTTAGGGGGTTGCAGTGCTTTTTTGGCATGGTTCATGGAGCCTGCCAAAATGTGACTGCCACCCCCTAACTCAGGACAGCAAAGTCTGACAATCACCCAATTTGCTATACTTGCATGGTATGTGGTCTACCAAAAGTCCTGAAAAGTTTGACTTTTTCAGCCTTTGCAATCCTGAGTTAGGGGGGTGCAGTCCTTTTTTGGCATGGTTCATGGTGCCTGCCGAAATGTGACTGCCCCCCCCCCCCCAACTCAGGACAGCAAAGTCTGACAATCACCCAATTTGCTATACGTGCATGGTATGCGGTCTACCAAAAGTCCTGAAAAGTTTGTCTTTGTCAGCCATTGCAATCCTGAGTTAGGGGGTTGCAGTCCTTTTTTGGCATGGTTCATGGAGCCTGCCGAAATGTGACTGCTGCCCCCCAACTCAGGACACCAAAGTCTGACAATCACCCAATTTACTATACTTGCATGGTATGCGGTCTACCAAAAGTCCTGAAAAGTTTGTCTTTGTCAGCCTTTGCAATCCTGAGTTAGGGGGGTGCAGTCCTTTTTTGGCATGGTTCATGGAGCCTGCCGAAATGTGACTGCTCCCCCCCTAACTCAGGACAGCAAAGTCTAACAATCACCCAATTTGCTATACTTGCATGGTATGCGGTCTACCAAAAGTCCTGAAAAGTTTGTCTTTGTCAGCCTTTGCATTCCTGAGTTAGGGGGGTGCAGTCCTTTTTTGGCATTGTTCATGGAGCCTGCCGAAATGTGACTGCCCCCCCTAACTCAGGACAGCAAAGTCTGACAATCACCCAATGTGCTATACTTGCATGGTATGCGGTCTACCAAAAGTCCTGAAAAGTTTGTCTTTGTCAGCCATTGCAATCCTGAGTTAGGGGGGTGCAGTCCTTTTTTGGCATGGTTCATGGAGCCTGCCGAAATGTGACTGCCCCCCCCCTTCCCAACTCAGGACAGCAAAGTCTGACAGTCACCCAATTTGCTATACTTGCATGGTATGCGGTCTACCAAAAGTCCTGAAAAGTTTGTCTTTGTCAGCCATTGCAATCCTGAGTTAGGGGGTTGCAGTACTTTTTTGGCATGGTTCATGGAGCCTGCCGAAATGTGACTGCCGCCCCCCAACTCAGGACAGCAAAGTCTGACAATCACCCAATTTGCTATACTTGCATGGTATGCGGTCTACCAAAAGTCCTGAAAAGTTTGTCTTTGTCAGCCTTTGCAATCCTGAGTTAGGGGGGTGCAGTCCTTTTTTGGCATGGTTCATGGAGCCTGCCGAAATGTGACTGCTCCCCCCCTAACTCAGGACAGCAAAGTCTAACAATCACCCAATTTGCTATACTTGCATGGTATGCGGTCTACCAAAAGTCCTGAAAAGTTTGTCTTTGTCAGCCTTTGCAATCCTGAGTTAGGGGGGTGCAGTCCTTTTTTGGCATTGTTCATGGAGCCTGCCGAAATGTGACTGCCCCCCCCCCCCAACTCAGGACAGCACAGTCTGACAATCACCCAATTTGATATACTTGCATGGTATGCGGTCTACCAAAAGTCCTGAAAAGTTTGTCTTTGTCAGCCATTGCAATCGTGAGTCAGGGGGTTGCAGTCCTTTTTTGGCATGGTTCATGGAGCCTGCCGAAATGTGACTGCCCCCCCCCCCCCCCCAACTCAGGACAGCAAAGTCTGACAATCACCCAATTTGCTATACTTGCATGGTATGTGGTCTACCAAAAGTCCTGAAAAGTTTGTCTTTGTCAGCCTTTGCAATCCTGAGTTAGGGGGGTGCAGTCTTTTTTTGGCATGGTTCATGGAGCCTGCCGAAATGTGACTGCCTCCCCCCCCCAACTCAGGACAGCAAAGTCTGACAATCACCCAATTTGCTATATGTGCATGGTATGCGGTCTACCAAAAGTCCTGAAAAGTTTGTCTTTGTCAGCCATTGCAATCCTGAGTTAGGGGGTTGCAGTCCTTTTTTGGCATGGTTCATGGAGCCTGCCGAAATGTGACTGCCCCCCCCCTTCCCAACTCAGGACAGCAAAGTCTGACAGTCACCCAATTTGCTATACTTGCATGGTATGCGGTCTACCAAAAGTCCTGAAAAGTTTGTCTCTGTCAGCCTTTGCAATCCTGAGTCAGGGGGGTGCAGTCCTTTTTGGCATGGGTCCATGGAGCCTGCCGAAATGTGACTGCCACCCCCTAACTCAGGACAGCAAAGTCTGACAATCACCCAATTTGCTATACTAGCATTGTATGTGGTCTACCAAAAGTCCTGAAAAGTTTGTCTTTGTCAGCCTTTGCAATCCTGAGTTAGGGGGGTGCAGTCCTTTTTTGGCATGGTTCATGGAGCCTGCCGAAATGTGACTGCCCCCCCACCAACTCAGGACAGCAAAGTCTGACAATCACCCAATTTGCTATACTTGCATGGTATGTGGTCTACCAAAAGTCCTGAAAAGTTTGTCTTTGTCAGCCTTTGCAATCCTGAGTTAGGGGGGTGCAGTCCTTTTTTGGCATGGTTCATGGAGCCTGCCGAAATGTGACTGCCCCCCCACCAACTCAGGACAGCAAAGGCTGACAATCACCCAATTTGCTATATGTGCATGGTATGCGGTCTACCAAAAGTCCTGAAAAGTTTGTCTTTGTCAACCATTGCAATCCTGAGTTAGGGGGTTGCAGTCCTTTTTTGGCATGGTTCATGGAGCCTGCCGAAATGTGACTGCCCCCCCCCCAACTCAGGACAGCAAAGTCTGACAATCACCCAATTTGCTATACTTGCATGGTATGCGGTCTACCAAAAGTCCTGAAAAGTTTGTCTTTGTCAGCCTTTGCAATCCTGAGTTAGGGGGGTGCAGTCCTTTTTTGGCATGGTTCATGGAGCCTGCCGAAATGTGACTGCCCCCCCCTTCCCAACTCAGGACAGCAAAGTCTGACAGTCACCCAATTTGCTATACTTGCATGGTATGCGGTCTACCAAAAGTCCTGAAAAGTTTGTCTTTGTCAGCCATTGCAATCCTGAGTTAGGGGGGTGCAGTCCTTTTTTGGCATGGTTCATGGAGCCTGCCGAAATGTGACTGCCCCCCCCCTTCCCAACTCAGGACAGCAAAGTCTGACAGTCACCCAATTTGCTATACTTGCATGGTATGCGGTCTACCAAAAGTCCTGAAAAGTTTGTCTTTGTCAGCCATTGCAATCCTGAGTTAGGGGGTTGCAGTCCTTTTTTGGCATGGTTCATGGAGCCTACCGAAATGTGACTGCCCCCCCCCCCCCCAACTCAGGACAGCAAAGTCTGACAATCACCCAATTTGCTATACTTGCATGGTATGTGGTCTACCAAAAGTCCTGAAAACTTTGTCTTTGTCAGCCTTTGAAATCCTGAGTTAGGGGGGTGCAGTCCTTTTTTGGCATGGTTCATGGAGCCTGCCGAAATGTGACTGCCCCCCCCCCCAACTCAGGACAGCAAAGTCTGACAATCACCCAATTTGCTATACGTGCATGGTATGCGGTCTACCAAAAGTCCTGAAAAGTTTGTCTTTGTCAGCCATTGCAATCCTGAGTTAGGGGGTTGCAGTCCTTTTTTGGCATGGTTCATGGAGCCTGCCGAAATGTGACTGCCGCCCCCCAACTCAGGACAGCAAAGTCTGACAATCACCCAATTTGCTATACTTGCATGGTATGCGGTCTACCAAAAGTCCTGAAAAGTTTGTCTTTGTCAGCCTTTGCAATCCTGAGTTAGGGGGGTGCAGTCCTTTTTTGGCATGGTTCATGGAGCCTGCCGAAATGTGACAGCCCCCCCCCCTAACTCAGGACAGCAAAGTCTAACAATCACCCAATTTGCTATACTTGCATGGTATGCGGTCTACCAAAAGTCCTGAAAAGTTTGTCTTTGTCAGCCATTGCAATCCTGAGTCAGGGGGTTGCAGTCCTTTTTTGGCATGGTTCATGGAGCCTGCCGAAATGTGACTGCCCCCCCCCCCCCAACTCAGGACAGCAAAGTCTGACTATCACCCAATTTGCTATACTTGCATGGTATGTGGTCTACCAAAAGTCCTGAAAAGTTTGTCTTTGTCAGCCTTTGCAATCCTGAGTTAGGGGGGTGCAGTCTTTTTTTGGCATGGTTCATGGAGCCTGCCGAAATGTGACTGCCTCCCCCCCCCAACTCAGGACAGCAAAGTCTGACAATCACCCAATTTGCTATATGTGCATGGTATGCGGTCTACCAAAAGTCCTGAAAAGTTTGTCTTTGTCAGCCATTGCAATCCTGAGTTAGGGGGTTGCAGTCCTTTTTTGGCATGGTTCATGGAGCCTGCCGAAATGTGACTGCCGCCCCCCAACTCAGGACAGCAAAGTCTGACAATCACCCAATTTGCTATACTTGCAGGGTATGCGGTCTACCAAAAGTCCTGAAAAGTTTGTCTTTGTCAGCCTTTGCAATCCTGAGTTAGGGGGGTGCAGTCCTTTTTTGGCTTGGTTCATGGAGCCTGCTGAATTGTGACTGCCCCCCCCCCCCTTCCCAACTCAGGACAGCAAAGTCTGACAGTCACCCAATTTGCTATACTTGCATGGTATGCGGTCTACCAAAAGTCCTGAAAAGTTTGTCTTTGTCAGCCATTGCAATCCTGAGTTAGGGGGTTGCAGTCCTTTTTTGGCATGGTTCATGGAGCCTACCGAAATGTGACTGCCCCCCCCCCCCCCAACTCAGGACAGCAAAGTCTGACAATCACCCAATTTGCTATACTTGCATGGTATGTGGTCTACCAAAAGTCCTGAAAACTTTGTCTTTGTCAGCCTTTGAAATCCTGAGTTAGGGGGGTGCAGTCCTTTTTTGGCATGGTTCATGGAGCCTGCCGAAATGTGACTGCCCCCCCCCCCCAACTCAGGACAGCAAAGTCTGACAATCACCCAATTTGCTATACGTGCATGGTATGCGGTCTACCAAAAGTCCTGAAAAGTTTGTCTTTGTCAGCCATTGCAATCCTGAGTTAGGGGGTTGCAGTCCTTTTTTGGCATGGTTCATGGAGCCTGCCGAAATGTGACTGCCGCCCCCCAACTCAGGACAGCAAAGTCTGACAATCACCCAATTTGCTATACTTGCATGGTATGCGGTCTACCAAAAGTCCTGAAAAGTTTGTCTTTGTCAGCCTTTGCAATCCTGAGTTAGGGGGGTGCAGTCCTTTTTTGGCATGGTTCATGGAGCCTGCCGAAATGTGACAGCCCCCCCCCCTAACTCAGGACAGCAAAGTCTAACAATCACCCAATTTGCTATACTTGCATGGTATGCGGTCTACCAAAAGTCCTGAAAAGTTTGTCTTTGTCAGCCATTGCAATCCTGAGTCAGGGGGTTGCAGTCCTTTTTTGGCATGGTTCATGGAGCCTGCCGAAATGTGACTGCCCCCCCCCCCCCCAACTCAGGACAGCAAAGTCTGACTATCACCCAATTTGCTATACTTGCATGGTATGTGGTCTACCAAAAGTCCTGAAAAGTTTGTCTTTGTCAGCCTTTGCAATCCTGAGTTAGGGGGGTGCAGTCTTTTTTTGGCATGGTTCATGGAGCCTGCCGAAATGTGACTGCCTCCCCCCCCCAACTCAGGACAGCAAAGTCTGACAATCACCCAATTTGCTATATGTGCATGGTATGCGGTCTACCAAAAGTCCTGAAAAGTTTGTCTTTGTCAGCCATTGCAATCCTGAGTTAGGGGGTTGCAGTCCTTTTTTGGCATGGTTCATGGAGCCTGCCGAAATGTGACTGCCGCCCCCCAACTCAGGACAGCAAAGTCTGACAATCACCCAATTTGCTATACTTGCAGGGTATGCGGTCTACCAAAAGTCCTGAAAAGTTTTTCTTTGTCAGCCTTTGCAATCCTGAGTTAGGGGGGTGCAGTCCTTTTTTGGCTTGGTTCATGGAGCCTGCTGAATTGTGACTGCCCCCCCTAACTCAGGACAGCAAAGTCTGACAATCACCCAATGTGCTATACTTGCATGGTATGCGGTCTACCAAAAGTCCTGAAAAGTTTGTCTTTGTCAGCCATTGCAATCCTGAGTTAGGGGGGTGCAGTCCTTTTTTGGCATGGTTCATGGAGCCTGCCGAAATGTGACTGCCCCCCCCCCTTCCCAACTCAGGACAGCAAAGTCTGACAGTCACCCAATTTGCTATACTTGCATGGTATGCGGTCTACCAAAAGTCCTGAAAAGTTTGTCTCTGTCAGCCT
Organism: Gymnocephalus cernua; assembly: GCA_023631565.1. Lineage (NCBI taxonomy): Eukaryota > Metazoa > Chordata > Actinopteri > Perciformes > Percidae > Gymnocephalus > Gymnocephalus cernua. Next base: position 2,771,146 of record JALJEH010000025.1, on the reverse strand, counting down.
TTGCAATCCTGAGTCAGGGGGGTGCAGTCCTTTTTGGCATTGGTCCATGGAGCCTGCCGAAATGTGACTGCCACCCCCTAACTCAGGACAGCAAAGTCTGACAATCACCCAATTTGCTATACTAGCATGGTATGTGGTCTACCAAAAGTCCTGAAAAGTTTGTCTTTGTCAGCCTTTGCAATCCTGAGTTAGGGGGGTGCAGTCCTTTTTTGGCATGGTTCATGGAGCCTGCCGAAATGTGACTGCCCCCCCACCAACTCAGGACAGCAAAGTCTGACAATCACCCAATTTGCTATACTTGCATGGTATGTGGTCTACCAAAAGTCCTGAAAAGTTTGTCTTTGTCAGCCTTTGCAATCCTGAGTTAGGGGGGTGCAGTCCTTTTTTGGCATGGTTCATGGAGCCTGCCGAAATGTGACTGCCCCCCCACCAACTCAGGACAGCAAAGGCTGACAATCACCCAATTTGCTATATGTGCATGGTATGCGGTCTACCAAAAGTCCTGAAAAGTTTGTCTTTGTCAACCATTGCAATCCTGAGTTAGGGGGTTGCAGTCCTTTTTTGGCATGGTTCATGGAGCCTGCCGAAATGTGACTGCCCCACCCCCAACTCAGGACAGCAAAGTCTGACAATCACCCAATTTGCTATACTTGCATGGTATGCGGTCTACCAAAAGTCCTGAAAAGTTTGTCTTTGTCAGCCTTTGCAATCCTGAGTTAGGGGGGTGCAGTCCTTTTTTGGCATGGTTCATGGAGCCTGCCGAAATGTGACTGCCCCCCCTAACTCAGGACAGCAAAGTCTGACAATCACCCAATGTGCTATACTTGCATGGTATGCGGTCTACCAAAAGTCCTGAAAAGTTTGTCTTTGTCAGCCATTGCAATCCTGAGTTAGGGGGGTGCAGTCCTTTTTTGGCATGGTTCATGGAGCCTGCCGAAATGTGACTGCCCCCCCCCTTCCCAACTCAGGACAGCAAAGTCTGACAGTCACCCAATTTGCTATACTTGCATGGTATGCGGTCTACCAAAAGTCCTGAAAAGTTTGTCTTTGTCAGCCATTGCAATCCTGAGTTAGGGGGTTGCAGTCCTTTTTTGGCATGGTTCATGGAGCCTACCGAAATGTGACTGCCCCCCCCCCCAACTCAGGACAGCAAAGTCTGACAATCACCCAATTTGCTATACTTGCATGGTATGTGGTCTACCAAAAGTCCTGAAAAGTTTGTCTTTGTCAGCCTTTGAAATCCTGAGTTAGGGGGGTGCAGTCCTTTTTTGGCATGGTTCATGGAGCCTGCCGAAATGTGACTGCCCCCCCCCCCAACTCAGGACAGCAAAGTCTGACAATCACCCAATTTGCTATACGTGCATGGTATGCGGTCTACCAAAAGTCCTGAAAAGTTTGTCTTTGTCAGCCTTTGCAATCCTGAGTTAGGGGGGTGCAGTCCTTTTTGGCATGGGTCCATGGAGCCTGCCGAAATGTGACTGCCACCCCCTAACTCAGGACAGCAAAGTCTGACAATCACCCAGTTTGCTATACTAGCATGGTATGCGGTCTACCAAAAGTCCTGAAAAGTTTGTCTCTGTCAGCCTTTGCAATCCTGAGTCAGGGGGGTGCAGTCCTTTTTTGGCATGGTTCATGGAGCCTGCCGAAATGCGACTGCCCCCCCCCCCCCAACTCAGGACAGCAAAGTCTGACATACACCCAATTTGCTATACTTGCAGGGTATGTGGTCTACCAAAAGTCCTGAAAAGTTTGTCTTTGTCAGCCATTGCAATCCTGAGTTAGGGGGTTGCAGTGCTTTTTTGGCATGGTTCATGGAGCCTGCCGAAATGTGACTGCCACCCCCTAACTCAGGACAGCAAAGTCTGACAATCACCCAATTTGCTATACTTGCATGGTATGAGGTCTACTAAAAGTCCTGAAAAGTTTGTCTTTGTCAGCCTTTGCAATCCTGAGTTAGGGGGGTGCAGTCCTTTTTTGGCATGGTTCATGGAGCCTGCCGAAATGTGACTGCCCCCCCCCCCCCAACTCAGGACAGTAAAGTCTGACAATCACCCAATTTGCTATACTTGCATGGTATGCGGTCTACCAAAAGTCCTGAAAAGTTTGTCTTTGTCAGCCTTTGCAATCCTGAGTTAGGGGGGTGCAGTCCTTTTTGGCATGGGTTCATGGAGCCTGCCGAAATGTGACTGCCCCCCCTAACTCAGGACAGCAAAGTCTGACAATCACCCAATTTGCCATACTTGCATGGTATGCGGTCTACCAAAAGTCCTGAAAAGTTTGTCTCTGTCAGCCTTTGCAATCCTGAGTTAGGGGGGTGCAGTCCTTTTTGGCATGGGTCCATGGAGCCTGCCGAAATGTGACTGCCACCCCCTAACTCAGGACAGCAAAGTCTGACAATCACCCAATTTGCTATACTTGCATGGTATGCGGTCTACCAAAAGTCCTGAAAAGTTTGTCTTTGTCAGCCTTTGCAATCCTGAGTTAGGGGGGTGCAGTCCTTTTTGGCATGGGTCCATGGAGCCTGCCGAAATGTGACTGCCACCCCCTAACTCAGGACAGCAAAGTCTGACAATCACCCAGTTTGCTATACTAGCATGGTATGCGGTCTACCAAAAGTCCTGAAAAGTTTGTCTCTGTCAGCCTTTGCAATCCTGAGTCAGGGGGGTGCAGTCCTTTTTTGGCATGGTTCATGGAGCCTGCCGAAATGCGACTGCCCCCCCCCCCCCCAACTCAGGACAGCAAAGTCTGACATACACCCAATTTGCTATACTTGCATGGTATGAGGTCTACTAAAAGTCCTGAAAAGTTTGTCTTTGTCAGCCTTTGCAATCCTGAGTTAGGGGGGTGCAGTCCTTTTTGGCATGGGTCCATGGAGCCTGCCGAAATGTGACTGCCCTCCCCTAACTCAGGACAGCAAAGTCTGACAATCACCCAGTTTGCTATACTAGCATGGTATGCGGTCTACCAAAAGTCCTGAAAAGTTTGTCTCTGTCAGCCTTTGCAATCCTGAGTCAGGGGGGTGCAGTCCTTTTTTGGCATGGTTCATGGAGCCTGCCGAAATGTGAATGCCCCCCCCCCTAACTCAGGACAGCAAAGTCTGACAATCACCCAATTTGCTATACTTGCATGGTATGAGGTCTACTAAAAGTCCTGAAAAGTTTGTCTTTGTCAGCCTTTGCAATCCTGAGTTAGGGGGGTGCAGTCCTTTTTTGGCATGGTTCATGGAGCCTGCCGAAATGTGACTGCCCCCCCCCCCCCCAACTCAGGACAGAAAAGTCTAACAATCACCCAATTTGCTATACTTGCATGGTATGCGGTCTACCAAAAGTCCTGAAAAGTTTGTCTTTGTCAGCCTTTGCAATCCTGAGTTGGGGGGGTGCAGTCCTTTTTGGCATGGGTCCATGGAGCCTGCCGAAATGTGACTGCCCCCCCCCCAACTCAGGACAGCAAAGTCTGACAATCACCCAATTTGCTATACTTGCATGGTATGCGGTCTACCAAAAGTCCTGAAAAGTTTGTCTTTGTCAGCCTTTGCAATCCTGAGTTAGGGGGGTGCAGTCGTTTTTGGCATGGGTCCGTGGAGCCTGCCGAAATGTGACTGCCCTCCCCTAACTCAGGACAGCAAAGTCTGACAATCACCCAGTTTGCTATACTAGCATGGTATGCGGTCTACCAAAAGTCCTGAAAAGTTTGTCTCTGTCAGCCTTTGCAATCCTGAGTCAGGGGGGTGCAGTCCTTTTTTGGCATGGTTCATGGAGCCTGCCGAAATGTGACTGCCCCCCCCCCAACTCAGGACAGCAAAGTCTGACAATCACCCAATTTGCTATACTTGCAGGGTATGTGGTCTACCAAAAGTCCTGAAAAGTTTGTCTTTGTCAGCCATTGCAATCCTGAGTTAGGGGGTTGCAGTGCTTTTTTGGCATGGTTCATGGAGCCTGCCGAAATGTGACTGCCACCCCCTAACTCAGGACAGCAAAGTCTGACAATCACCCAATTTGCTATACTTGCATGGTATGAGGTCTACTAAAAGTCCTGAAAAGTTTGTCTTTGTCAGCCTTTGCAATCCTGAGTTAGGGGGGTGCAGTCCTTTTTTGGCATGGTTCATGGAGCCTGCCGAAATGTGACTGCCGCCCCCCAACTCAGGACAGCAAAGTCTGACAATCACCCAATTTGCTATACTTGCATGGTATGCGGTCTACCAAAAGTCCTGAAAAGTTTGTCTTTGTCAGCCTTTGCAATCCTGAGTTAGGGGGGTGCAGTCCTTTTTTGGCTTGGTTCATGGAGCCTGCCGAAATGTGACTGCCCCCCCTAACTCAGGACAGCAAAGTCTGACAATCACCCAATTTGCTATACTAGCATGGTATGCGGTCTACCAAAGGTCCTGAAAAGTTTGTCTCTGTCAGCCTTTGCAATCCTGAGTCAGGGGGGTGCAGTCCTTTTTTGGCATGGTTCATGGAGCCTGCCGAAATGTGAATGCCCCCCCCCTAACTCAGGACAGCAAAGTCTGACAATCACCCAATTTGCTATACTTGCATGGTATGAGGTCTACTAAAAGTCCTGAAAAGTTTGTCTTTGTCAGCCTTTGCAATCCTGAGTTAGGGGGTGCAGTCCTTTTTTGGCATGGTTCATGGAGCCTGCCGAAATGTGACTGCCCCCCCCCCCCCAACTCAGGACAGCAAAGTCTAACAATCACCCAATTTGCTATACTTGCATGGTATGCGGTCTACCAAAAGTCCTGAAAAGTTTGTCTTTGTCAGCCTTTGCAATCCTGAGTTAGGGGGGTGCAGTCCTTTTTGGCATGGGTCCATGGAGCCTGCCGAAATGTGACTGCCCTCCCCTAACTCAGGACAGCAAAGTCTGACAATAACCAAATTTGCTATACTTGCAGGGTATGCGGTCTACCAAAAGACCTGAAAAGTTTGTCTTTGTCAGCCTTTGCAATCCTGAGTTAGGGGGGTGCAGTCCTTTTTTGGCATGGTTCATGGAGCCTGCCGAAATGTGACTGCCCCCCCTAACTCAGGACAGCAAAGTCTGACAATCACCCAATGTGCTATACTTGCATGGTATGCGGTCTACCAAAAGTCCTGAAAAGTTTGTCTTTGTCAGCCATTGCAATCCTGAGTTAGGGGGGTGCAGTCCTTTTTTGGCATGGTTCATGGAGCCTGCCGAAATGTGACTGCCCCCCCCCCTTCCCAACTCAGGACAGCAAAGTCTGACAGTCACCCAATTTGCTATACTTGCATGGTATGCGGTCTACCAAAAGTCCTGAAAAGTTTGTCTTTGTCAGCCATTGCAATCCTGAGTTAGGGGGTTGCAGTCCTTTTTTGGCATGGTTCATGGAGCCTGCCGAAATGTGACTGCCCCCCACCCCCCCCAACTCAGGACAGCAAAGTCTGACAATCACCCAATTTGCTATACTTGCATGGTATGCGGTCTACCAAAAGTCCTGAAAAGTTTGTCTTTGTCAGCCTTTGCAATCCTGAGTTAGGGGGTTGCAGTCCTTTTTTGGCATGGTTCATGGAGCCTGCCCAAATGTGACTGCCGCCCCCCAACTCAGGACAGCAAAGTCTGACAATCACCCAATTTGCTATACTTGCATGGTATGCGGTCTACCAAAAGTCCTGAAAAGTTTGTCTTTGTCAGCCTTTGCAATCCTGAGTTAGGGGGGTGCAGTCCTTTTTTGGCATGGTTCATGGAGCTTGCCGAAATGTGACTGCCCCCCCCCTAACCCAGGACAGCAAAGTCTAACAATCACCCAATTTGCTATACTTGCATGGTATGCGGTCTACCAAAAGTCCTGAAAAGTTTGTCTTTGTCAGCCTTTGCAATCCTGAGTTAGGGGGGTGCAGTCCTTTTTTGGCATTGTTCATGGAGCCTGCCGAAATGTGACTGCCCCCCCTAACTCAGGACAGCAAAGTCTGACAATCACCCAATGTGCTATACTTGCATGGTATGCGGTCTACCAAAAGTCCTGAAAAGTTTGTCTTTGTCAGCCATTGCAACACTGAGTTAGGGGGGTGCAGTCCTTTTTTGGCATGATTCATGGAGCCTGCCGAAATGTGACTGCCCCCCTCCCCCCTCCCAACTCAGGACAGCACAGTCTGACAATCACCCAATTTGAAATACTTGCATGGTATGTGGTTTACCAAAAGTCCTGAAAAGTTTGTCTCTGTCAGCCTTTGCAATCCTGAGTCAGGGGGGTGCAGTCCTTTTTTGGCATGGTTCATGGAGCCTGCCGAAATGTGACTGCCCCCCCCCCCCAACTCAGGACAGCAAAGTCTGACAATCACCCAATTTGCTATACTTGCATGGTATGCGGTCTACCAAAAGTCCTGAAAAGTTTGTCTTTGTCAGCCATTGCAATCCTGAGTTAGGGGGTTGCAGTGCTTTTTTGGCATGGTTCATGGAGCCTGCCGAAATGTGACTGCCACCCCCTAACTCAGGACAGCAAAGTCTGACAATCACCCAATTTGCTATACTTGCATGGTATGAGGTCTACTAAAAGTCCTGAAAAGTTTGTCTTTGTCAGCCTTTGCAATCCTGAGTTAGGGGGGTGCAGTCCTTTTTTGGCATGGTTCATGGAGCCTGCCGAAATGTGACTGCCCCCCCCCCAACTCAGGACAGTAAAGTTTGACAATCACCCAATTTGCTATACTTGCATGGTATGCGGTCTACCAAAAGTCCTGAAAAGTTTGTCTTTGTCAGCCTTTGCAATCCTGAGTTAGGGGGGTGCAGTCCTTTTTGGCATGGGTCCATGGAGCCTGCCGAAATGTGACTGCCCTCCCCTAACTCAGGACAGCAAAGTCTGACAATCACCCAGTTTGCTATACTGGCATGGTATGCGGTCTACCAAAAGTCCTGAAAAGTTTGTCTCTGTCAGCCTTTGCAATCCTGAGTCAGGGGGGTGCAGTCCTTTTTTGGCATGGTTCATGGAGCCTGCCGAAATGTGAATGCCCCCCCCCCTAACTCAGGACAGCAAAGTCTGACAATCACCCAATTTGCTATACTTGCATGGTATGAGGTCTACTAAAAGTCCTGAAAAGTTTGTCTTTGTCAGCCTTTGCAATCCTGAGTTAGGGGGGTGCAGTCCTTTTTTGGCATGGTTCATGGAGCCTGCCGAAATGTGACTGCCCCCCCCCCCCCAACTCAGGACAGCAAAGTCTAACAATCACCCAATTTGCTATACTTGCATGGTATGCGGTCTACCAAAAGTCCTGAAAAGTTTGTCTTTGTCAGCCTTTGCAATCCTGAGTTGGGGGGGTGCAGTCCTTTTTGGCATGGGTCCATGGAGCCTGCCGAAATGTGACTGCCCCCCCCCCAACTCAGGACAGCAAAGTCTGACAATCACCCAATTTGCTATACTTGCAGGGTATGTGGTCTACCAAAAGTCCTGAAAAGTTTGTCTTTGTCAGCCATTGCAATCCTGAGTTAGGGGGTTGCAGTGCTTTTTTGGCATGGTTCATGGAGCCTGCCGAAATGTGACTGCCACCCCCTAACTCAGGACAGCAAAGTCTGACAATCACCCAATTTGCTATACTTGCATGGTATGAGGTCTACTAAAAGTCCTGAAAAGTTTGTCTTTGTCAGCCTTTGCAATCCTGAGTTAGGGGGGTGCAGTCCTTTTTTGGCATGGTTCATGGAGCCTGCCGAAATGTGACTGCCCCCCCCCAACTCAGGACAGCAAAGTCTGACAATCACCCAATTTGCTATACTTGCAGGGTATGTGGTCTACCAAAAGTCCTGAAAAGTTTGTCTTTGTCAGCCATTGCAATCCTGAGTTAGGGGGTTGCAGTGCTTTTTTGGCATGGTTCATGGAGCCTGCCGAAATGTGACTGCCACCCCCTAACTCAGGACAGCAAAGTCTGACAATCACCCAATTTGCTATACTTGCATGGTATGAGGTCTACTAAAAGTCCTGAAAAGTTTGTCTTTGTCAGCCTTTGCAATCCTGAGTTAGGGGGGTGCAGTCCTTTTTTGGCATGGTTCATGGAGCCTGCCGAAATGTGACTGCCCCCCCCCCCCCAACTCAGGACAGCAAAGTCTGACAATCACCCAATTTGCTATACTTGCATGGTATGCGGTCTACCAAAAGTCCTGAAAAGTTTGTCTTTGTCAGCCATTGCAATCCTGAGTTAGGGGGTTGCAGTCCTTTTTTGGCATGGTTCATGGAGCCTGCCGAAATGTGACTGCCGCCCCCCAACTCAGGACAGCAAAGTCTGACAATCACCCAATTTGCTATACTTGCATGGTATGCGGTCTACCAAAAGTCCTGAAAAGTTTGTCTTTGTCAGCCATTGCAATCCTGAGTTAGGGGGTTGCAGTCCTTTTTTGGCATGGTTCATGGAGCCTGCCGAAATGTGACTGCCTCCCCCCCCCAACTCAGGACAGCAAAGTCTGACAATCACCCAATTTGCTATATGTGCATGGTATGCGGTCTACCAAAAGTCCTGAAAAGTTTGTCTTTGTCAGCCATTGCAATCCTGAGTTAGGGGGTTGCAGTCCTTTTCTGGCATGGTACATGGAGCCTGCCGAAATGTGACTGCCCCCCCCTTCCCAACTCAGGACAGCAAAGTCTGACAGTCACCCAATTTGCTATACTTGCATGGTATGCGGTCTACCAAAAGTCCTGAAAAGTTTGTCTCTGTCAGCCTTTGCAATCCTGAGTCAGGGGGGTGCAGTCCTTTTTGGCATGGGTCCATGGAGCCTGCCGAAATGTGACTGCCACCCCCTAACTCAGGACAGCAAAGTCTGACAATCACCCAATTTGCTATACTAGCATTGTATGTGGTCTACCAAAAGTCCTGAAAAGTTTGTCTTTGTCAGCCTTTGCAATCCTGAGTTAGGGGGGTGCAGTCCTTTTTTGGCATGGTTCATGGAGCCTGCCGAAATGTGACTGCCCCCCCACCAACTCAGGACAGCAAAGTCTGACAATCACCCAATTTGCTATACTTGCATGGTATGTGGTCTACCAAAAGTCCTGAAAAGTTTGTCTTTGTCAGCCTTTGCAATCCTGAGTTAGGGGGGTGCAGTCCTTTTTTGGCATGGTTCATGGAGCCTGCCGAAATGTGACTGCCCCCCCACCAACTCAGGACAGCAAAGGCTGACAATCACCCAATTTGCTATATGTGCATGGTATGCGGTCTACCAAAAGTCCTGAAAAGTTTGTCTTTGTCAACCATTGCAATCCTGAGTTAGGGGGTTGCAGTCCTTTTTTGGCATGGTTCATGGAGCCTGCCGAAATGTGACTGCCCCCCCCCCCAACTCAGGACAGCAAAGTCTGACAATCACCCAATTTGCTATACTTGCATAGTATGCGGTCTACCAAAAGTCCTGAAAAGTTTGTCTTTGTCAGCCTTTGCAATCCTGAGTTAGGGGGGTGCAGTCCTTTTTTGGCATGGTTCATGGAGCCTGCCGAAATGTGACTGCCCCCCCCTTCCCAACTCAGGACAGCAAAGTCTGACAGTCACCCAATTTGCTATACTTGCATGGTATGCGGTCTACCAAAAGTCCTGAAAAGTTTGTCTTTGTCAGCCATTGCAATCCTGAGTTAGGGGGGTGCAGTCCTTTTTTGGCATGGTTCATGGAGCCTGCCGAAATGTGACTGCCCCCCCCCTTCCCAACTCAGGACAGCAAAGTCTGACAGTCACCCAATTTGCTATACTTGCATGGTATGCGGTCTACCAAAAGTCCTGAAAAGTTTGTCTTTGTCAGCCATTGCAATCCTGAGTTAGGGGGTTGCAGTCCTTTTTTGGCATGGTTCATGGAGCCTGCCGAAATGTGACTGCCGCCCCCCAACTCAGGACAGCAAAGTCTGACAATCACCCAATTTGCTATACTTGCATGGTATGCGGTCTACCAAAAGTCCTGAAAAGTTTGTCTTTGTCAGCCTTTGCAATCCTGAGTTAGGGGGGTGCAGTCTTTTTTTGGCATGGTTCATGGAGCCTGCCGAAATGTGACTGCCTCCCCCCCCCAACTCAGGACAGCAAAGTCTGACAATCACCCAATTTGCTATATGTGCATGGTATGCGGTCTACCAAAAGTCCTGAAAAGTTTGTCTTTGTCAGCCATTGCAATCCTGAGTTAGGGGGTTGCAGTCCTTTTTTGGCATGGTTCATGGAGCCTGCCGAAATGTGACTGCCGCCCCCCAACTCAGGACAGCAAAGTCTGACAATCACCCAATTTGCTATACTTGCATGGTATGCGGTCTACCAAAAGTCCTGAAAAGTTTGTCTTTGTCAGCCTTTGCAATCCTGAGTTAGGGGGGTGCAGTCCTTTTTTGGCTTGGTTCATGGAGCCTGCTGAATTGTGACTGCCCCCCCTAACTCAGGACAGCAAAGTCTGACAATCACCCAATGTGCTATACTTGCATGGTATGCGGTCTACCAAAAGTCCTGAAAAGTTTGTCTTTGTCAGCCATTGCAATCCTGAGTTAGGGGGGTGCAGTCCTTTTTTGGCATGGTTCATGGAGCCTGCCGAAATGTGACTGCCCCCCCCCCTTCCCAACTCAGGACAGCAAAGTCTGACAGTCACCCAATTTGCTATACTTGCATGGTATGCGGTCTACCAAAAGTCCTGAAAAGTTTGTCTCTGTCAGCCTTTGCAATCCTGAGTCAGGGGGGTGCAGTCCTTTTTGGCATTGGTCCATGGAGCCTGCCGAAATGTGACTGCCACCCCCTAACTCAGGACAGCAAAGTCTGACAATCACCCAATTTGCTATACTAGCATGGTATGTGGTCTACCAAAAGTCCTGAAAAGTTTGTCTTTGTCAGCCTTTGCAATCCTGAGTTAGGGGGGTGCAGTCCTTTTTTGGCATGGTTCATGGAGCCTGCCGAAATGTGACTGCCCCCCCACCAACTCAGGACAGCAAAGTCTGACAATCACCCAATTTGCTATACTTGCATGGTATGTGGTCTACCAAAAGTCCTGAAAAGTTTGTCTTTGTCAGCCTTTGCAATCCTGAGTTAGGGGGGTGCAGTCCTTTTTTGGCATGGTTCATGGAGCCTGCCGAAATGTGACTGCCCCCCCACCAACTCAGGACAGCAAAGGCTGACAATCACCCAATTTGCTATATGTGCATGGTATGCGGTCTACCAAAAGTCCTGAAAAGTTTGTCTTTGTCAACCATTGCAATCCTGAGTTAGGGGGTTGCAGTCCTTTTTTGGCATGGTTCATGGAGCCTGCCGAAATGTGACTGCCCCCCCCCCAACTCAGGACAGCAAAGTCTGACAATCACCCAATTTGCTATACTTGCATGGTATGCGGTCTACCAAAAGTCCTGAAAAGTTTGTCTTTGTCAGCCTTTGCAATCCTGAGTTAGGGGGGTGCAGTCCTTTTTTGGCATGGTTCATGGAGCCTGCCGAAATGTGACTGCCCCCCCCCCTTCCCAACTCAGGACAGCAAAGTCTGACAGTCACCCAATTTGCTATACTTGCATGGTATGCGGTCTACCAAAAGTCCTGAAAAGTTTGTCTCTGTCAGCCTTTGCAATCCTGAGTCAGGGGGGTGCAGTCCTTTTTGGCATTGGTCCATGGAGCCTGCCGAAATGTGACTGCCCCCCCCCCCCCCAACTCAGGACAGCAAAGTCTGACAATCACCCAATTTGCTATACTTGCATGGTATGCGGTCTACCAAAAGTCCTGAAAAGTTTGTCTTTGTCAGCCTTTGCAATCCTGAGTTAGGGGGGTGCAGTCCTTTTTTGGCATGGTTCATGGAGCCTGCCGAAATGTGACTGCCCCCCCACCAACTCAGGACAGCAAAGTCTGACAATCACCCAATTTGCTATACTTGCATGGTATGTGGTCTACCAAAAGTCCTGAAAAGTTTGTCTTTGTCAGCCTTTGCAATCCTGAGTTAGGGGGGTGCAGTCCTTTTTTGGCATGGTTCATGGAGCCTGCCGAAATGTGACTGCCCCCCCACCAACTCAGGACAGCAAAGGCTGACAATCACCCAATTTGCTATATGTGCATGGTATGCGGTCTACCAAAAGTCCTGAAAAGTTTGTCTTTGTCAACCATTGCAATCCTGAGTTAGGGGGTTGCAGTCCTTTTTTGGCATGGTTCATGGAGCCTGCCGAAATGTGACTGCCCCCCCCCCCAACTCAGGACAGCAAAGTCTGACAATCACCCAATTTGCTATACTTGCATGGTATGCGGTCTACCAAAAGTCCTGAAAAGTTTGTCTTTGTCAGCCTTTGCAATCCTGAGTTAGGGGGGTGCAGTCCTTTTTTGGCATGGTTCATGGAGCCTGCCGAAATGTGACTGCCCCCCCTAACTCAGGACAGCAAAGTCTGACAATCACCCAATGTGCTATACTTGCATGGTATGCGGTCTACCAAAAGTCCTGAAAAGTTTGTCTTTGTCAGCCATTGCAATCCTGAGTTAGGGGGGTGCAGTCCTTTTTTGGCATGGTTCATGGAGCCTGCCGAAATGTGACTGCCCCCCCCTTCCCAACTCAGGACAGCAAAGTCTGACAGTCACCCAATTTGCTATACTTGCATGGTATGTGGTCTACCAAAAGTCCTGAAAAGTTTGTCTTTGTCAGCCTTTGAAATCCTGAGTTAGGGGGGTGCAGTCCTTTTTTGGCATGGTTCATGGAGCCTGCCGAAATGTGACTGCCCCCCCCCCAACTCAGGACAGCAAAGTCTGACAATCACCCAATTTGCTATACGTGCATGGTATGCGGTCTACCAAAAGTCCTGAAAAGTTTGTCTTTGTCAGCCTTTGCAATCCTGAGTTAGGGGGGTGCAGTCCTTTTTGGCATGGGTCCATGGAGCCTGCCGAAATGCGACTGCCCCCCCCCCCCCAACTCAGGACAGCAAAGTCTGACATACACCCAATTTGCTATACTTGCAGGGTATGTGGTCTACCAAAAGTCCTGAAAAGTTTGTCTTTGTCAGCCATTGCAATCCTGAGTTAGGGGGTTGCAGTGCTTTTTTGGCATGGTTCATGGAGCCTGCCGAAATGTGACTGCCCCCCCCCCCCCCCAACTCAGGACAGTAAAGTCTGACAATCACCCAATTTGCTATACTTGCATGGTATGCGGTCTACCAAAAGTCCTGAAAAGTTTGTCTTTGTCAGCCTTTGCAATCCTGAGTTAGGGGGGTGCAGTCCTTTTTGGCATGGGTTCATGGAGCCTGCCGAAATGTGACTGCCCCCCCTAACTCAGGACAGCAAAGTCTGACAATCACCCAATTTGCCATACTTGCATGGTATGCGGTCTACCAAAAGTCCTGAAAAGTTTGTCTCTGTCAGCCTTTGCAATCCTGAGTTAGGGGGGTGCAGTCCTTTTTGGCATGGGTCCATGGAGCCTGCCGAAATGTGACTGCCACCCCCTAACTCAGGACAGCAAAGTCTGACAATCACCCAATTTGCTATACTTGCATGGTATGCGGTCTACCAAAAGTCCTGAAAAGTTTGTCTTTGTCAGCCTTTGCAATCCTGAGTTAGGGGGGTGCAGTCCTTTTTGGCATGGGTCCATGGAGCCTGCCGAAATGTGACTGCCACCCCCTAACTCAGGACAGCAAAGTCTGACAATCACCCAGTTTGCTATACTAGCATGGTATGCGGTCTACCAAAAGTCCTGAAAAGTTTGTCTCTGTCAGCCTTTGCAATCCTGAGTCAGGGGGGTGCAGTCCTTTTTTGGCATGGTTCATGGAGCCTGCCGAAATGCGACTGCCCCCCCCCCCCCAACTCAGGACAGCAAAGTCTGACATACACCCAATTTGCTATACTTGCATGGTATGAGGTCTACTAAAAGTCCTGAAAAGTTTGTCTTTGTCAGCCTTTGCAATCCTGAGTTAGGGGGGTGCAGTCCTTTTTGGCATGGGTCCATGGAGCCTGCCGAAATGTGACTGCCCTCCCCTAACTCAGGACAGCAAAGTCTGACAATCACCCAGTTTGCTATACTAGCATGGTATGCGGTCTACCAAAAGTCCTGAAAAGTTTGTCTCTGTCAGCCTTTGCAATCCTGAGTCAGGGGGGTGCAGTCCTTTTTTGGCATGGTTCATGGAGCCTGCCGAAATGTGAATGCCCCCCCCCCTAACTCAGGACAGCAAAGTCTGACAATCACCCAATTTGCTATACTTGCATGGTATGAGGTCTACTAAAAGTCCTGAAAAGTTTGTCTTTGTCAGCCTTTGCAATCCTGAGTTAGGGGGGTGCAGTCCTTTTTTGGCATGGTTCATGGAGCCTGCCGAAATGTGACTGCCCCCCCCCCCCCCAACTCAGGACAGCAAAGTCTAACAATCACCCAATTTGCTATACTTGCATGGTATGCGGTCTACCAAAAGTCCTGAAAAGTTTGTCTTTGTCAGCCTTTGCAATCCTGAGTTGGGGGGGTGCAGTCCTTTTTGGCATGGGTCCATGGAGCCTGCCGAAATGTGACTGCCCCCCCCCCAACTCAGGACAGCAAAGTCTGACAATCACCCAATTTGCTATACTTGCAGGGTATGTGGTCTACCAAAAGTCCTGAAAAGTTTGTCTTTGTCAGCCATTGCAATCCTGAGTTAGGGGGTTGCAGTGCTTTTTTGGCATGGTTCATGGAGCCTGCCGAAATGTGACTGCCCCCCCCCCCCCCAACTCAGGACAGCAAAGTCTAACAATCACCCAATTTGCTATACTTGCATGGTATGCGGTCTACCAAAAGTCCTGAAAAGTTTGTCTTTGTCAGCCTTTGCAATCCTGAGTTAGGGGGGTGCAGTCGTTTTTGGCATGGGTCCGTGGAGCCAGCCGAAATGTGACTGCCCTCCCCTAACTCAGGACAGCAAAGTCTGACAATCACCCAGTTTGCTATACTAGCATGGTATGCGGTCTACCAAAAGTCCTGAAAAGTTTGTCTCTGTCAGCCTTTGCAATCCTGAGTCAGGGGGGTGCAGTCCTTTTTTGGCATGGTTCATGGAGCCTGCCGAAATGTGACTGCCCCCCCCCCCCAACTCAGGACAGCAAAGTCTGACAATCACCCAATTTGCTATACTTGCAGGGTATGTGGTCTACCAAAAGTCCTGAAAAGTTTGTCTTTGTCAGCCATTGCAATCCTGAGTTAGGGGGTTGCAGTGCTTTTTTGGCATGGTTCATGGAGCCTGCCGAAATGTGACTGCCACCCCCTAACTCAGGACAGCAAAGTCTGACAATCACCCAATTTGCTATACTTGCATGGTATGAGGTCTACTAAAAGTCCTGAAAAGTTTGTCTTTGTCAGCCTTTGCAATCCTGAGTTAGGGGGGTGCAGTCCTTTTTTGGCATGGTTCATGGAGCCTGCCGAAATGTGACTGCCCCCCCCCCCCCCCCAACTCAGGACAGCAAAGTCTAACAATCACCCAATTTGCTATACTTGCATGGTATGCGGTCTACCAAAAGTCCTGAAAAGTTTGTCTTTGTCAGCCTTTGCAATCCTGAGTTAGGGGGGTGCAGTCCTTTTTGGCATGGGTCCGTGGAGCCTGCCGAAATGTGACTGCCCTCCCCTAACTCAGGACAGCAAAGTCTGACAATCACCCAGTTTGCTATACTAGCATGGTATGCGGTCTACCAAAAGTCCTGAAAAGTTTGTCTCTGTCAGCCTTTGCAATCCTGAGTCAGGGGGGTGCAGTCCTTTTTTGGCATGGTTCATGGAGCCTGCCGAAATGTGACTGCCCCCCCCCCAACTCAGGACAGCAAAGTCTGACAATCACCCAATTTGCTATACTTGCAGGGTATGTGGTCTACCAAAAGTCCTGAAAAGTTTGTCTTTGTCAGCCATTGCAATCCTGAGTTAGGGGGTTGCAGTGCTTTTTTGGCATGGTTCATGGAGCCTGCCGAAATGTGACTGCCACCCCCTAACTCAGGACAGCAAAGTCTGACAATCACCCAATTTGCTATACTTGCATGGTATGAGGTCTACTAAAAGTCCTGAAAAGTTTGTCTTTGTCAGCCTTTGCAATCCTGAGTTAGGGGGGTGCAGTCCTTTTTTGGCATGGTTCATGGAGCCTGCCGAAATGTGACTGCCCCCCCCCCCAACTCAGGACAGCAAAGTCTGACAATCACCCAATTTGCTATACTTGCATGGTATGCGGTCTACCAAAAGTCCTGAAAAGTTTGTCTTTGTCAGCCATTGCAATCCTGAGTTAGGGGGTTGCAGTCCTTTTTTGGCATGGTTCATGGAGCCTGCCGAAATGTGACTGCCGCCCCCCAACTCAGGACAGCAAAGTCTGACAATCACCCAATTTGCTATACTTGCATGGTATGCGGTCTACCAAAAGTCCTGAAAAGTTTGTCTTTGTCAGCCTTTGCAATCCTGAGTTAGGGGGGTGCAGTCCTTTTTTGGCTTGGTTCATGGAGCCTGCCGAAATGTGACTGCCCCCCCTAACTCAGGACAGCAAAGTCTGACAATCACCCAATTTGCTATACTAGCATGGTATGCGGTCTACCAAAAGTCCTGAAAAGTTTGTCTCTGTCAGCCTTTGCAATCCTGAGTCAGGGGGGTGCAGTCCTTTTTTGGCATGGTTCATGGAGCCTGCCGAAATGTGAATGCCCCCCCCCTAACTCAGGACAGCAAAGTCTGACAATCACCCAATTTGCTATACTTGCATGGTATGAGGTCTACTAAAAGTCCTGAAAAGTTTGTCTTTGTCAGCCTTTGCAATCCTGAGTTAGGGGGTGCAGTCCTTTTTTGGCATGGTTCATGGAGCCTGCCGAAATGTGACTGCCCCCCCCCCCCAACTCAGGACAGCAAAGTCTAACAATCACCCAATTTGCTATACTTGCATGGTATGCGGTCTACCAAAAGTCCTGAAAAGTTTGTCTTTGTCAGCCTTTGCAATCCTGAGTTAGGGGGGTGCAGTCCTTTTTGGCATGGGTCCATGGAGCCTGCCGAAATGTGACTGCCCTCCCCTAACTCAGGACAGCAAAGTCTGACAATAACCAAATTTGCTATACTTGCAGGGTATGCGGTCTACCAAAAGACCTGAAAAGTTTGTCTTTGTCAGCCTTTGCAATCCTGAGTTAGGGGGGTGCAGTCCTTTTTTGGCATGGTTCATGGAGCCTGCCGAAATGTGACTGCCCCCCCTAACTCAGGACAGCAAAGTCTGACAATCACCCAATGTGCTATACTTGCATGGTATGCGGTCTACCAAAAGTCCTGAAAAGTTTGTCTTTGTCAGCCATTGCAATCCTGAGTTAGGGGGGTGCAGTCCTTTTTTGGCATGGTTCATGGAGCCTGCCGAAATGTGACTGCCCCCCCCCTTCCCAACTCAGGACAGCAAAGTCTGACAGTCACCCAATTTGCTATACTTGCATGGTATGCGGTCTACCAAAAGTCCTGAAAAGTTTGTCTTTGTCAGCCATTGCAATCCTGAGTTAGGGGGTTGCAGTCCTTTTTTGGCATGGTTCATGGAGCCTGCCGAAATGTGACTGCCCCCCACCCCCCCCAACTCAGGACAGCAAAGTCTGACAATCACCCAATTTGCTATACTTGCATGGTATGTGGTCTACCATAAGTCCTGAAAAGTTTGTCTTTGTCAGCCTTTGCAATCCTGAGTTAGGGGGTTGCAGTCCTTTTTTGGCATGGTTCATGGAGCCTGCCCAAATGTGACTGCCGCCCCCCAACTCAGGACAGCAAAGTCTGACAATCACCCAATTTGCTATACTTGCATGGTATGCGGTCTACCAAAAGTCCTGAAAAGTTTGTCTTTGTCAGCCTTTGCAATCCTGAGTTAGGGGGGTGCAGTCCTTTTTTGGCATGGTTCATGGAGCCTGCCGAAATGTGACTGCCCCCCCTAACTCAGGACAGCAAAGTCTGACAATCACCCAATGTGCTATACTTGCATGGTATGCGGTCTACCAAAAGTCCTGAAAAGTTTGTCTTTGTCAGCCATTGCAATCCTGAGTTAGGGGGGTGCAGTCCTTTTTTGGCATGGTTCATGGAGCCTGCCGAAATGTGACTGCCCCCCCCCTTCCCAACTCAGGACAGCAAAGTCTGACAGTCACCCAATTTGCTATACTTGCATGGTATGCGGTCTACCAAAAGTCCTGAAAAGTTTGTCTTTGTCAGCCATTGCAATCCTGAGTTAGGGGGTTGCAGTCCTTTTTTGGCATGGTTCATGGAGCCTGCCGAAATGTGACTGCCCCCCACCCCCCCCAACTCAGGACAGCAAAGTCTGACAATCACCCAATTTGCTATACTTGCATGGTATGTGGTCTACCATAAGTCCTGAAAAGTTTGTCTTTGTCAGCCTTTGCAATCCTGAGTTAGGGGGTTGCAGTCCTTTTTTGGCATGGTTCATGGAGCCTGCCCAAATGTGACTGCCGCCCCCCAACTCAGGACAGCAAAGTCTGACAATCACCCAATTTGCTATACTTGCATGGTATGCGGTCTACCAAAAGTCCTGAAAAGTTTGTCTTTGTCAGCCTTTGCAATCCTGAGTTAGGGGGGTGCAGTCCTTTTTTGGCATGGTTCATGGAGCCTGCCGAAATGTGACTGCCCCCCCCCTAACCCAGGACAGCAAAGTCTAACAATCACCCAATTTGCTATACTTGCATGGTATGCGGTCTACCAAAAGTCCTGAAAAGTTTGTCTTTGTCAGCCTTTGCAATCCTGAGTTAGGGGGGTGCAGTCCTTTTTTGGCATTGTTCATGGAGCCTGCCGAAATGTGACTGCCCCCCCTAACTCAGGACAGCAAAGTCTGACAATCACCCAATGTGCTATACTTGCATGGTATGCGGTCTACCAAAAGTCCTGAAAAGTTTGTCTTTGTCAGCCATTGCAACACTGAGTTAGGGGGGTGCAGTCCTTTTTTGGCATGATTCATGGAGCCTGCCGAAATGTGACTGCCCCCCTCCCCCCTCCCAACTCAGGACAGCACAGTCTGACAATCACCCAATTTGAAATACTTGCATGGTATGTGGTTTACCAAAAGTCCTGAAAAGTTTGTCTCTGTCAGCCTTTGCAATCCTGAGTCAGGGGGGTGCAGTCCTTTTTTGGCATGGTTCATGGAGCCTGCCGAAATGTGACTGCCCCCCCCCCCCAACTCAGGACAGCAAAGTCTGACAATCACCCAATTTGCTATACTTGCATGGTATGCGGTCTACCAAAAGTCCTGAAAAGTTTGTCTTTGTCAGCCATTGCAATCCTGAGTTAGGGGGTTGCAGTGCTTTTTTGGCATGGTTCATGGAGCCTGCCGAAATGTGACTGCCACCCCCTAACTCAGGACAGCAAAGTCTGACAATCACCCAATTTGCTATACTTGCATGGTATGAGGTCTACTAAAAGTCCTGAAAAGTTTGTCTTTGTCAGCCTTTGCAATCCTGAGTTAGGGGGGTGCAGTCCTTTTTTGGCATGGTTCATGGAGCCTGCCGAAATGTGACTGCCCCCCCCCCAACTCAGGACAGTAAAGTTTGACAATCACCCAATTTGCTATACTTGCATGGTATGCGGTCTACCAAAAGTCCTGAAAAGTTTGTCTCTGTCAGCCTTTGCAATCCTGAGTCAGGGGGGTGCAGTCCTTTTTTGGCATGGTTCATGGAGCCTGCCGAAATGTGAATGCCCCCCCCCCCTAACTCAGGACAGCAAAGTCTGACAATCACCCAATTTGCTATACTTGCATGGTATGAGGTCTACTAAAAGTCCTGAAAAGTTTGTCTTTGTCAGCCTTTGCAATCCTGAGTTAGGGGGGTGCAGTCCTTTTTTGGCATGGTTCATGGAGCCTGCCGAAATGTGACTGCCCCCCCCCCCAACTCAGGACAGCAAAGTCTAACAATCACCCAATTTGCTATACTTGCATGGTATGCGGTCTACCAAAAGTCCTGAAAAGTTTGTCTTTGTCAGCCTTTGCAATCCTGAGTTGGGGGGGTGCAGTCCTTTTTGGCATGGGTCCATGGAGCCTGCCGAAATGTGACTGCCCCCCCCCCCAACTCAGGACAGCAAAGTCTGACAATCACCCAATTTGCTATACTTGCAGGGTATGTGGTCTACCAAAAGTCCTGAAAAGTTTGTCTTTGTCAGCCATTGCAATCCTGAGTTAGGGGGTTGCAGTGCTTTTTTGGCATGGTTCATGGAGCCTGCCGAAATGTGACTGCCACCCCCTAACTCAGGACAGCAAAGTCTGACAATCACCCAATTTGCTATACTTGCATGGTATGAGGTCTACTAAAAGTCCTGAAAAGTTTGTCTTTGTCAGCCTTTGCAATCCTGAGTTAGGGGGGTGCAGTCCTTTTTTGGCATGGTTCATGGAGCCTGCCGAAATGTGACTGCCCCCCCCCCCCCCAACTCAGGACAGCAAAGTCTAACAATCACCCAATTTGCTATACTTGCATGGTATGCGGTCTACCAAAAGTCCTGAAAAGTTTGTCTTTGTCAGCCTTTGCAATCCTGAGTTAGGGGGGTGCAGTCCTTTTTGGCATGGGTCCGTGGAGCCTGCCGAAATGTGACTGCCCTCCCCTAACTCAGGACAGCAAAGTCTGACAATCACCCAGTTTGCTATACTAGCATGGTATGCGGTCTACCAAAAGTCCTGAAAAGTTTGTCTCTGTCAGCCTTTGCAATCCTGAGTCAGGGGGGTGCAGTCCTTTTTTGGCATGGTTCATGGAGCCTGCCGAAATGTGACTGCCCCCCCCCCAACTCAGGACAGCAAAGTCTGACAATCACCCAATTTGCTATACTTGCAGGGTATGTGGTCTACCAAAAGTCCTGAAAAGTTTGTCTTTGTCAGCCATTGCAATCCTGAGTTAGGGGGTTGCAGTGCTTTTTTGGCATGGTTCATGGAGCCTGCCGAAATGTGACTGCCACCCCCTAACTCAGGACAGCAAAGTCTGACAATCACCCAATTTGCTATACTTGCATGGTATGAGGTCTACTAAAAGTCCTGAAAAGTTTGTCTTTGTCAGCCTTTGCAATCCTGAGTTAGGGGGGTGCAGTCCTTTTTTGGCATGGTTCATGGAGCCTGCCGAAATGTGACTGCCCCCCCCCCCCAACTCAGGACAGCAAAGTCTGACAATCACCCAATTTGCTATACTTGCATGGTATGCGGTCTACCAAAAGTCCTGAAAAGTTTGTCTTTGTCAGCCATTGCAATCCTGAGTTAGGGGGTTGCAGTCCTTTTTTGGCATGGTTCATGGAGCCTGCCGAAATGTGACTGCCGCCCCCCAACTCAGGACAGCAAAGTCTGACAATCACCCAATTTGCTATACTTGCATGGTATGCGGTCTACCAAAAGTCCTGAAAAGTTTGTCTTTGTCAGCCATTGCAATCCTGAGTTAGGGGGTTGCAGTCCTTTTTTGGCATGGTTCATGGAGCCTGCCGAAATGTGACTGCCCCCCCCCTAACCCAGGACAGCAAAGTCTAACAATCACCCAATTTGCTATACTTGCATGGTATGCGGTCTACCAAAAGTCCTGAAAAGTTTGTCTTTGTCAGCCTTTGCAATCCTGAGTTAGGGGGGTGCAGTCCTTTTTTGGCATGGTTCATGGAGCCTGCCGAAATGTGACTGCCCCCCCCCCCCAACTCAGGACAGCAAAGTCTAACAATCACCCAATTTGCTATACTTGCATGGTATGCGGTCTACCAAAAGTCCTGAAAAGTTTGTCTTTGTCAGCCTTTGCAATCCTGAGTTGGGGGGGTGCAGTCCTTTTTGGCATGGGTCCATGGAGCCTGCCGAAATGTGACTGCCCCCCCCCCCAACTCAGGACAGCAAAGTCTGACAATCACCCAATTTGCTATACTTGCAGGGTATGTGGTCTACCAAAAGTCCTGAAAAGTTTGTCTTTGTCAGCCATTGCAATCCTGAGTTAGGGGGTTGCAGTGCTTTTTTGGCATGGTTCATGGAGCCTGCCGAAATGTGACTGCCACCCCCTAACTCAGGACAGCAAAGTCTGACAATCACCCAATTTGCTATACTTGCATGGTATGAGGTCTACTAAAAGTCCTGAAAAGTTTGTCTTTGTCAGCCTTTGCAATCCTGAGTTAGGGGGGTGCAGTCCTTTTTTGGCATGGTTCATGGAGCCTGCCGAAATGTGACTGCCCCCCCCCCCCCCAACTCAGGACAGCAAAGTCTAACAATCACCCAATTTGCTATACTTGCATGGTATGCGGTCTACCAAAAGTCCTGAAAAGTTTGTCTTTGTCAGCCTTTGCAATCCTGAGTTAGGGGGGTGCAGTCCTTTTTGGCATGGGTCCGTGGAGCCTGCCGAAATGTGACTGCCCTCCCCTAACTCAGGACAGCAAAGTCTGACAATCACCCAGTTTGCTATACTAGCATGGTATGCGGTCTACCAAAAGTCCTGAAAAGTTTGTCTCTGTCAGCCTTTGCAATCCTGAGTCAGGGGGGTGCAGTCCTTTTTTGGCATGGTTCATGGAGCCTGCCGAAATGTGACTGCCCCCCCCCCAACTCAGGACAGCAAAGTCTGACAATCACCCAGTTTGCTATACTAGCATGGTATGCGGTCTACCAAAAGTCCTGAAAAGTTTGTCTCTGTCAGCCTTTGCAATCCTGAGTCAGGGGGGATGCAGTCCTTTTTTGGCATGGTTCATGGAGCCTGCCGAAATGTGACTGCCCCCCCCCCAACTCAGGACAGCAAAGTCTGACAATCACCCAATTTGCTATACTTGCAGGGTATGTGGTCTACCAAAAGTCCTGAAAAGTTTGTCTTTGTCAGCCATTGCAATCCTGAGTTAGGGGGTTGCAGTGCTTTTTTGGCATGGTTCATGGAGCCTGCCGAAATGTGACTGCCACCCCCTAACTCAGGACAGCAAAGTCTGACAATCACCCAATTTGCTATACTTGCATGGTATGAGGTCTACTAAAAGTCCTGAAAAGTTTGTCTTTGTCAGCCTTTGCAATCCTGAGTTAGGGGGGTGCAGTCCTTTTTTGGCATGGTTCATGGAGCCTGCCGAAATGTGACTGCCCCCCCCCCCCAACTCAGGACAGCAAAGTCTGACAATCACCCAATTTGCTATACTTGCATGGTATGCGGTCTACCAAAAGTCCTGAAAAGTTTGTCTTTGTCAGCCATTGCAATCCTGAGTTAGGGGGTTGCAGTCCTTTTTTGGCATGGTTCATGGAGCCTGCCGAAATGTGACTGCCGCCCCCCAACTCAGGACAGCAAAGTCTGACAATCACCCAATTTGCTATACTTGCATGGTATGCGGTCTACCAAAAGTCCTGAAAAGTTTGTCTTTGTCAGCCTTTGCAATCCTGAGTTAGGGGGGTGCAGTCCTTTTTTGGCTTGGTTCATGGAGCCTGCCGAAATGTGACTGCCCCCCCTAACTCAGGACAGCAAAGTCTGACAATCACCCAATTTGCTATACTAGCATGGTATGCGGTCTACCAAAAGTCCTGAAAAGTTTGTCTCTGTCAGCCTTTGCAATCCTGAGTCAGGGGGGTGCAGTCCTTTTTTGGCATGGTTCATGGAGCCTGCCGAAATGTGAATGCCCCCCCCCCCCTAACTCAGGACAGCAAAGTCTGACAATCACCCAATTTGCTATACTTGCATGGTATGAGGTCTACTAAAAGTCCTGAAAAGTTTGTCTTTGTCAGCCTTTGCAATCCTGAGTTAGGGGGTGCAGTCCTTTTTTGGCATGGTTCATGGAGCCTGCCGAAATGTGACTGCCCCCCCCCCCCCCCCAACTCAGGACAGCAAAGTCTAACAATCACCCAATTTGCTATACTTGCATGGTATGCGGTCTACCAAAAGTCCTGAAAAGTTTGTCTTTGTCAGCCTTTGCAATCCTGAGTTAGGGGGGTGCAGTCCTTTTTGGCATGGGTCCATGGAGCCTGCCGAAATGTGACTGCCCTCCCCTAACTCAGGACAGCAAAGTCTGACAATAACCAAATTTGCTATACTTGCAGGGTATGCGGTCTACCAAAAGACCTGAAAAGTTTGTCTTTGTCAGCCTTTGCAATCCTGAGTTAGGGGGGTGCAGTCCTTTTTTGGCATGGTTCATGGAGCCTGCCGAAATGTGACTGCCCCCCCTAACTCAGGACAGCAAAGTCTGACAATCACCCAATGTGCTATACTTGCATGGTATGCGGTCTACCAAAAGTCCTGAAAAGTTTGTCTTTGTCAGCCATTGCAATCCTGAGTTAGGGGGGTGCAGTCCTTTTTTGGCATGGTTCATGGAGCCTGCCGAAATGTGACTGCCCCCCCCCTTCCCAACTCAGGACAGCAAAGTCTGACAGTCACCCAATTTGCTATACTTGCATGGTATGCGGTCTACCAAAAGTCCTGAAAAGTTTGTCTTTGTCAGCCATTGCAATCCTGAGTTAGGGGGTTGCAGTCCTTTTTTGGCATGGTTCATGGAGCCTGCCGAAATGTGACTGCCCCCCACCCCCCCCAACTCAGGACAGCAAAGTCTGACAATCACCCAATTTGCTATACTTGCATGGTATGTGGTCTACCATAAGTCCTGAAAAGTTTGTCTTTGTCAGCCTTTGCTATCCTGAGTTAGGGGGTTGCAGTCCTTTTTTGGCATGGTTCATGGAGCCTGCCCAAATGTGACTGCCGCCCCCCAACTCAGGACAGCAAAGTCTGACAATCACCCAATTTGCTATACTTGCATGGTATGCGGTCTACCAAAAGTCCTGAAAAGTTTGTCTTTGTCAGCCTTTGCAATCCTGAGTTAGGGGGGTGCAGTCCTTTTTTGGCATGGTTCATGGAGCCTGCCGAAATGTGACTGCCCCCCCCCTAACCCAGGACAGCAAAGTCTAACAATCACCCAATTTGCTATACTTGCATGGTATGCGGTCTACCAAAAGTCCTGAAAAGTTTGTCTTTGTCAGCCTTTGCAATCCTGAGTTAGGGGGGTGCAGTCCTTTTTTGGCATTGTTCATGGAGCCTGCCGAAATGTGACTGCCCCCCCTAACTCAGGACAGCAAAGTCTGACAATCACCCAATGTGCTATACTTGCATGGTATGCGGTCTACCAAAAGTCCTGAAAAGTTTGTCTTTGTCAGCCATTGCAACACTGAGTTAGGGGGGTGCAGTCCTTTTTTGGCATGATTCATGGAGCCTGCCGAAATGTGACTGCCCCCCTCCCAACTCAGGACAGCACAGTCTGACAATCACCCAATTTGAAATACTTGCATGGTATGCGGTTTACCAAAAGTCCTGAAAAGTTTGTCTCTGTCAGCCTTTGCAATCCTGAGTCAGGGGGGTGCAGTCCTTTTTTGGCATGGTTCATGGAGCCTGCCGAAATGTGACTGCCCCCCCCCCCAACTCAGGACAGCAAAGTCTGACAATCACCCAATTTGCTATACTTGCATGGTATGCGGTCTACCAAAAGTCCTGAAAAGTTTGTCTTTGTCAGCCATTGCAATCCTGAGTTAGGGGGTTGCAGTGCTTTTTTGGCATGGTTCATGGAGCCTGCCGAAATGTGACTGCCACCCCCTAACTCAGGACAGCAAAGTCTGACAATCACCCAATTTGCTATACTTGCATGGTATGAGGTCTACTAAAAGTCCTGAAAAGTTTGTCTTTGTCAGCCTTTGCAATCCTGAGTTAGGGGGGTGCAGTCCTTTTTTGGCATGGTTCATGGAGCCTGCCGAAATGTGACTGCCCCCCCCCCAACTCAGGACAGTAAAGTTTGACAATCACCCAATTTGCTATACTTGCATGGTATGCGGTCTACCAAAAGTCCTGAAAAGTTTGTCTTTGTCAGCCATTGCAATCCTGAGTTAGGGGGTTGCAGTCCTTTTTTGGCATGGTTCATGGAGCCTGCCGAAATGTGACTGCCGCCCCCCAACTCAGGACAGCAAAGTCTGAAAATCACCCAATTTGCTATACTTGCATGGTATGCGGTCTACCAAAAGTCCTGAAAAGTTTGTCTTTGTCAGCCATTGCAATCCTGAGTTAGGGGGTTGCAGTCCTTTTTTGGCATGGTTCATGGAGCCTGCCCAAATGTGACTGCCGCCCCCCAACTCAGGACAGCAAAGTCTGACAATCACCCAATTTGCTATACTTGCATGGTATGCGGTCTACCAAAAGTCCTGAAAAGTTTGTCTTTGTCAGCCATTGCAATCCTGAGTTAGGGGGGTGCAGTCCTTTTTTGGCATGGTTCATGGAGCCTGCCGAAATGTGACTGCCCCCCCCCTTCCCAACTCAGGACAGCAAAGTCTGACAGTCACCCAATTTGCTATACTTGCATGGTATGCGGTCTACCAAAAGTCCTGAAAAGTTTGTCTTTGTCAGCCATTGCAATCCTGAGTTAGGGGGTTGCAGTCCTTTTTTGGCATGGTTCATGGAGCCTGCCGAAATGTGACTGCCCCCCCCCCCCCCCCAACCCAGGACAGCAAAGTCTGACAATCACCCAATTTGCTATACTTGCATGGTATGCGGTCTACCAAAAGTCCTGAAAAGTTTGTCTTTGTCAGCCATTGCAATCCTGAGTTAGGGGGTTGCAGTCCTTTTTTGGCATGGTTCATGGAGCCTGCCGAAATGTGACTGCCGCCCCCCAACTCAGGACAGCAAAGTCTGACAATCACCCAATTTGCTATACTTGCATGGTATGCGGTCTACCAAAAGTCCTGAAAAGTTTGTCTTTGTCAGCCATTGCAATCCTGAGTTAGGGGGGTGCAGTCCTTTTTTGGCATGGTTCATGGAGCCTGCCGAAATGTGACTGCCCCCCCCCTTCCCAACTCAGGACAGCAAAGTCTGACAATCACCCAATTTGCTATACTTGCATGGTATGCGGTCTACCAAAAGTCCTGAAAAGTTTGTCTTTGTCAGCCATTGCAATCCTGAGTTAGGGGGGTGCAGTCCTTTTTTGGCATGGTTCATGGAGCCTGCCGAAATGTGACTGCCCCCCCCCTTCCCAACTCAGGACAGCAAAGTCTGACAGTCACCCAATTTGCTATACTTGCATGGTATGCGGTCTACCAAAAGTCCTGAAAAGTTTGTCTTTGTCAGCCATTGCAATCCTGAGTTAGGGGGTTGCAGTCCTTTTTTGGCATGGTTCATGGAGCCTGCCGAAATGTGACTGCCCCCCCCCCCCCCAACCCAGGACAGCAAAGTCTGACAATCACCCAATTTGCTATACTTGCATGGTATGCGGTCTACCAAAAGTCCTGAAAAGTTTGTCTTTGTCAGCCATTGCAATCCTGAGTTAGGGGGTTGCAGTCCTTTTTTGGCATGGTTCATGGAGCCTGCCGAAATGTGACTGCCGCCCCCCAACTCAGGACAGCAAAGTCTGACAATCACCCAATTTGCTATACTTGCATGGTATGCGGTCTACCAAAAGTCCTGAAAAGTTTGTCTTTGTCAGCCATTGCAATCCTGAGTTAGGGGGGTGCAGTCCTTTTTTGGCATGGTTCATGGAGCCTGCCGAAATGTGACTGCCCCCCCCCCTTCCCAACTCAGGACAGCAAAGTCTGACAGTCACCCAATTTGCTATACTTGCATGGTATGCGGTCTACCAAAAGTCCTGAAAAGTTTGTCTTTGTCAGCCATTGCAATCCTGAGTTAGGGGGTTGCAGTCCTTTTTTGGCATGGTTCATGGAGCCTGCCAAAATGTGACTGCCCCCCCCCCCCCCCAACTCAGGACAGCAAAGTCTGACAATCACCCAATTTGCTATACTTGCATGGTATGCGGTCTACCAAAAGTCCTGAAAAGTTTGTCTTTGTCAGCCATTGCAATCCTGAGTTAGGGGGTTGCAGTCCTTTTTTGGCATGGTTCATGGAGCCTGCCGAAATGTGACTGCCGCCCCCCAACTCAGGACAGCAAAGTCTGACAATCACCCAATTTGCTATACTTGCATGGTATGCGGTCTACCAAAAGTCCTGAAAAGTTTGTCTTTGTCAGCCATTGCAATCCTGAGTTAGGGGGTTGCAGTCCTTTTTTGGCATGGTTCATGGAGCCTGCCGAAATGTGACTGCCCCCCCCCCCAACTCAGGACAGCAAAGTCTGACAATCACCCAATTTGCTATACTTGCAGGGTATGTGGTCTACTAAAAGTCCTGAAAAGTTTGTCTTTGTCAGCCATTGCAATCCTGAGTTAGGGGGTTGCAGTCCTTTTTTGGCATGGTTCATGGAGCCTGCCGAAATGTGACTGCCCCCCCCCCCCCAACTCAGGACAGCAAAGTCTGACAATCACCCAATTTGCTATACTTGCAGGGTATGTGGTCTACTAAAAGTCCTGAAAAGTTTGTCTTTGTCAGCCATTGCAATCCTGAGTTAGGGGGTTGCAGTCCTTTTTTGGCATGGTTCATGGAGCCTGCCGAAATGTGACTGCCCCCCCCCCCAACTCAGGACAGCAAAGTCTGACAATCACCCAGTTTGCTATACTAGCATGGTATGCGGTCTACCAAAAGTCCTGAAAAGTTTGTCTCTGTCAGCCTTTGCAATCCTGAGTCAGGGGGGTGCAGTCCTTTTTTGGCATGGTTCATGGAGCCTGCCGAAATGTGACTGCCGCCCCCCAACTCAGGACAGCAAAGTCTGACAATCACCCAATTTGCTATACTAGCATGGTATGCGGTCTACTAAAAGTCCTGAAAAGTTTGTCTTTGTCAGCCTTTGCAATCCTGAGTTAGGGGTGTGCAGTCCTTTTTTTGGCATGGTTCATGGAGCCTGCCGAAATGTGACTGCCCCCCCCCCCAACTCAGGACAGCAAAGTCTGACAATCACCCAATTTGCTATACTTGCAGGGTATGTGGTCTACCAAAAGTCCTGAAAAGTTTGTCTTTGTCAGCCATTGCAATCCTGAGTTAGGGGGTTGCAGTGCTTTTTTGGCATGGTTCATGGAGCCTGCCGAAATGTGACTGCCACCCCCTAACTCAGGACAGCAAAGTCTGACAATCACCCAATTTGCTATACTTGCATGGTATGAGGTCTACTAAAAGTCCTGAAAAGTTTGTCTTTGTCAGCCTTTGCAATCCTGAGTTAGGGGGGTGCAGTCCTTTTTTGGCATGGTTCATGGAGCCTGCCGAAATGTGACTGCCCCCCCCCCCAACTCAGGACAGTAAAGTCTGACAATCACCCAATTTGCTATACTTGCATGGTATGCGGTCTACCAAAAGTCCTGAAAAGTTTGTCTTTGTCAGCCATTGCAATCCTGAGTTAGGGGGTTGCAGTCCTTTTTTGGCATGGTTCATGGAGCCTGCCGAAATGTGACTGCCGCCCCCCAACTCAGGACAGCAAAGTCTGACAATCACCCAATTTGCTATACTTGCATGGTATGCGGTCTACCAAAAGTCCTGAAAAGTTTGTCTTTGTCAGCCTTTGCAATCCTGAGTTAGGGGGGTGCAGTCCTTTTTTGGCTTGGTTCATGGAGCCTGCCGAAATGTGACTGCCCCCCCTAACTCAGGACAGCAAAGTCTGACAATCACCCAATTTGCTATACTAGCATGGTATGCGGTCTACCAAAAGTCCTGAAAAGTTTGTCTCTGTCAGCCTTTGCAATCCTGAGTCAGGGGGGTGCAGTCCTTTTTTGGCATGGTTCATGGAGCCTGCCGAAATGTGAATGCCCCCCCCCCCCCTAACTCAGGACAGCAAAGTCTGACAATCACCCAATTTGCTATACTTGCATGGTATGAGGTCTACTAAAAGTCCTGAAAAGTTTGTCTTTGTCAGCCTTTGCAATCCTGAGTTAGGGGGTGCAGTCCTTTTTTGGCATGGTTCATGGAGCCTGCCGAAATGTGACTGCCCCCCCCCCCCCCCCAACAGCAAAGTCTAACAATCACCCAATTTGCTATACTTGCATGGTATGCGGTCTACCAAAAGTCCTGAAAAGTTTGTCTTTGTCAGCCTTTGCAATCCTGAGTTAGGGGGGTGCAGTCCTTTTTGGCATGGGTCCATGGAGCCTGCCGAAATGTGACTGCCCTCCCCTAACTCAGGACAGCAAAGTCTGACAATAACCAAATTTGCTATACTTGCAGGGTATGCGGTCTACCAAAAGACCTGAAAAGTTTGTCTTTGTCAGCCTTTGCAATCCTGAGTTAGGGGGGTGCAGTCCTTTTTTGGCATGGTTCATGGAGCCTGCCGAAATGTGACTGCCCCCCCTAACTCAGGACAGCAAAGTCTGACAATCACCCAATGTGCTATACTTGCATGGTATGCGGTCTACCAAAAGTCCTGAAAAGTTTGTCTTTGTCAGCCATTGCAATCCTGAGTTAGGGGGGTGCAGTCCTTTTTTGGCATGGTTCATGGAGCCTGCCGAAATGTGACTGCCCCCCCCCCCTTCCCAACTCAGGACAGCAAAGTCTGACAGTCACCCAATTTGCTATACTTGCATGGTATGCGGTCTACCAAAAGTCCTGAAAAGTTTGTCTTTGTCAGCCATTGCAACACTGAGTTAGGGGGTTGCAGTCCTTTTTTGGCATGGTTCATGGAGCCTGCCGAAATGTGACTGCCCCCCACCCCCCCCAACTCAGGACAGCAAAGTCTGACAATCACCCAATTTGAAATACTTGCATGGTATGCGGTTTACCAAAAGTCCTGAAAAGTTTGTCTCTGTCAGCCTTTGCAATCCTGAGTCAGGGGGGTGCAGTCCTTTTTTGGCATGGTTCATGGAGCCTGCCGAAATGTGACTGCCCCCCCCCAACTCAGGACAGCAAAGTCTGACAATCACCCAATTTGCTATACTTGCATGGTATGCGGTCTACCAAAAGTCCTGAAAAGTTTGTCTTTGTCAGCCATTGCAATCCTGAGTTAGGGGGTTGCAGTCCTTTTTTGGCATGGTTCATGGAGCCTGCCGAAATGTGACTGCCGCCCCCCAACTCAGGACAGCAAAGTCTGAAAATCACCCAATTTGCTATACTTGCATGGTATGCGGTCTACCAAAAGTCCTGAAAAGTTTGTCTTTGTCAGCCATTGCAATCCTGAGTTAGGGGGTTGCAGTCCTTTTTTGGCATGGTTCATGGAGCCTGCCCAAATGTGACTGCCGCCCCCCAACTCAGGACAGCAAAGTCTGACAATCACCCAATTTGCTATACTTGCATGGTATGCGGTCTACCAAAAGTCCTGAAAAGTTTGTCTTTGTCAGCCATTGCAATCCTGAGTTAGGGGGTTGCAGTCCTTTTTTGGCATGGTTCATGGAGCCTGCCGAAATGTGACTGCCCCCCCCCTTCCCAACTCAGGACAGCAAAGTCTGACAATCACCCAATTTGCTATACTTGCATGGTATGCAGTCTACCAAAAGTCCTGAAAAGTTTGTCTTTGTCAGCCATTGCAATCCTGAGTTAGGGGGTTGCAGTCCTTTTTTGGCATGGTTCATGGAGCCTGCCGAAATGTGACTGCCGCCCCCCAACTCAGGACAGCAAAGTCTGACAATCACCCAATTTGCTATACTTGCATGGTATGCGGTCTACCAAAAGTCCTGAAAAGTTTGTCTTTGTCAGCCATTGCAATCCTGAGTTAGGGGGTTGCAGTCCTTTTTTGGCATGGTTCATGGAGCCTGCCGAAATGTGACTGCCCCCCCCCTTCCCAACTCAGGACAGCAAAGTCTGACAGTCACCCAATTTGCTATACTTGCATGGTATGCGGTCTACCAAAAGTCCTGAAAAGTTTGTCTTTGTCAGCCTTTGCAATCCTGAGTTAGGGGGGTGCAGTCCTTTTTGGCATGGGTCCATGGAGCCTGCCGAAATGTGACTGCCCTCCCCTAACTCAGGACAGCAAAGTCTGACAATAACCAAATTTGCTATACTTGCAGGGTATGCGGTCTACCAAAAGACCTGAAAAGTTTGTCTTTGTCAGCCTTTGCAATCCTGAGTTAGGGGGGTGCAGTCCTTTTTTGGCATGGTTCATGGAGCCTGCCGAAATGTGACTGCCCCCCCTAACTCAGGACAGCAAAGTCTGACAATCACCCAATGTGCTATACTTGCATGGTATGCGGTCTACCAAAAGTCTTGAAAAGTTTGTCTTTGTCAGCCATTGCAATCCTGAGTTAGGGGGGTGCAGTCCTTTTTTGGCATGGTTCATGGAGCCTGCCGAAATGTGACTGCCCCCCCCCTTCCCAACTCAGGACAGCAAAGTCTGACAGTCACCCAATTTGCTATACTTGCATGGTATGCGGTCTACCAAAAGTCCTGAAAAGTTTGTCTTTGTCAGCCATTGCAATCCTGAGTTAAGGGGTTGCAGTCCTTTTTTGGCATGGTTCATGGAGCCTGCCGAAATGTGACTGCCCCCCACCCCCCCCAACTCAGGACAGCAAAGTCTGACAATCACCCAATTTGCTATACTTGCATGGTATGTGGTCTACCATAAGTCCTGAAAAGTTTGTCTTTGTCAGCCTTTGCAATCCTGAGTTAGGGGGTTGCAGTCCTTTTTTGGCATGGTTCATGGAGCCTGCCCAAATGTGACTGCCGCCCCCCAACTCAGGACAGCAAAGTCTGACAATCACCCAATTTGCTATACTTGCATGGTATGCGGTCTACCAAAAGTCCTGAAAAGTTTGTCTTTGTCAGCCTTTGCAATCCTGAGTTAGGGGGGTGCAGTCCTTTTTTGGCATGGTTCATGGAGCCTGCCGAAATGTGACTGCCCCCCCCCTAACCCAGGACAGCAAAGTCTAACAATCACCCAATTTGCTATACTTGCATGGTATGCGGTCTACCAAAAGTCCTGAAAAGTTTGGCTTTGTCAGCCTTTGCAATCCTGAGTTAGGGGGGTGCAGTCCTTTTTTGGCATTGTTCATGGAGCCTGCCGAAATGTGACTGCCCCCCCTAACTCAGGACAGCAAAGTCTGACAATCACCCAATGTGCTATACTTGCATGGTATGCGGTCTACCAAAAGTCCTGAAAAGTTTGTCTTTGTCAGCCATTGCAACACTGAGTTAGGGGGGTGCAGTCCTTTTTTGGCATGATTCATGGAGCCTGCCGAAATGTGACTGCCCCCCTCCCCCCCCCCAACTCAGGACAGCACAGTCTGACAATCACCCAATTTGAAATACTTGCATGGTATGCGGTTTACCAAAAGTCCTGAAAAGTTTGTCTCTGTCAGCCTTTGCAATCCTGAGTCAGGGGGGTGCAGTCCTTTTTTGGCATGGTTCATGGAGCCTGCCGAAATGTGACTGCCCCCCCCCCCCAACTCAGGACAGCAAAGTCTGACAATCACCCAATTTGCTATACTTGCATGGTATGCGGTCTACCAAAAGTCCTGAAAAGTTTGTCTTTGTCAGCCATTGCAATCCTGAGTTAGGGGGTTGCAGTCCTTTTTTGGCATGGTTCATGGAGCCTGCCGAAATGTGACTGCCGCCCCCCAACTCAGGACAGCAAAGTCTGAAAATCACCCAATTTGCTATACTTGCATGGTATGCGGTCTACCAAAAGTCCTGAAAAGTTTGTCTTTGTCAGCCATTGCAATCCTGAGTTAGGGGGTTGCAGTCCTTTTTTGGCATGGTTCATGGAGCCTGCCCAAATGTGACTGCCGCCCCCCAACTCAGGACAGCAAAGTCTGACAATCACCCAATTTGCTATACTTGCATGGTATGCGGTCTACCAAAAGTCCTGAAAAGTTTGTCTTTGTCAGCCATTGCAATCCTGAGTTAGGGGGGTGCAGTCCTTTTTTGGCATGGTTCATGGAGCCTGCCGAAATGTGACTGCCCCCCCCCCTTCCCAACTCAGGACAGCAAAGTCTGACAGTCACCCAATTTGCTATACTTGCATGGTATGCGGTCTACCAAAAGTCCTGAAAAGTTTGTCTTTGTCAGCCATTGCAATCCTGAGTTAGGGGGTTGCAGTCCTTTTTTGGCATGGTTCATGGAGCCTGCCGAAATGTGACTGCCCCCCCCCCCCCCAACCCAGGACAGCAAAGTCTGACAATCACCCAATTTGCTATACTTGCATGGTATGCGGTCTACCAAAAGTCCTGAAAAGTTTGTCTTTGTCAGCCATTGCAATCCTGAGTTAGGGGGTTGCAGTCCTTTTTTGGCATGGTTCATGGAGCCTGCCGAAATGTGACTGCCGCCCCCCAACTCAGGACAGCAAAGTCTGACAATCACCCAATTTGCTATACTTGCATGGTATGCGGTCTACCAAAAGTCCTGAAAAGTTTGTCTTTGTCAGCCATTGCAATCCTGAGTTAGGGGGTTGCAGTCCTTTTTTGGCATGGTTCATGGAGCCTGCCGAAATGTGACTGCCGCCCCCCAACTCAGGACAGCAAAGTCTGACAATCACCCAATTTGCTATACTTGCATGGTATGCGGTCTACCAAAAGTCCTGAAAAGTTTGTCTTTGTCAGCCTTTGCAATCCTGAGTTAGGGGGGTGCAGTCCTTTTTTGGCTTGGTTCATGGAGCCTGCCGAAATGTGACTGCCCCCCCTAACTCAGGACAGCAAAGTCTGACAATCACCCAATTTGCTATACTAGCATGGAATGCGGTCTACCAAAAGTCCTGAAAAGTTTGTCTCTGTCAGCCTTTGCAATCCTGAGTCAGGGGGGTGCAGTCCTTTTTGGCATGGTTCATGGAGCCTGCCGAAATGTGAATGCCCCCCCCCCCTAACTCAGGACAGCAAAGTCTGACAATCACCCAATTTGCTATACTTGCATGGTATGAGGTCTACTAAAAGTCCTGAAAAGTTTGTCTTTGTCAGCCTTTGCAATCCTGAGTTAGGGGGTGCAGTCCTTTTTTGGCATGGTTCATGGAGCCTGCCGAAATGTGACTGCCCCCCCCCCCCAACACAGGACAGCAAAGTCTAACAATCACCCAATTTGCTATACTTGCATGGTATGCGGTCTACCAAAAGTCCTGAAAAGTTTGTCTTTGTCAGCCTTTGCAATCCTGAGTTAGGGGGGTGCAGTCCTTTTTGGCATGGGTCCATGGAGCCTGCCGAAATGTGACTGCCCTCCCCTAACTCAGGACAGCAAAGTCTGACAATAACCAAATTTGCTATACTTGCATGGTATGCGGTCTACCAAAAGTCCTGAAAAGTTTGTCTTTGTCAGCCATTGCAACACTGAGTTAGGGGGGTGCAGTCCTTTTTTGGCATGATTCATGGAGCCTGCCGAAATGTGACTGCCCCCCTCCCCCCCCCCCAACTCAGGACAGCACAGTCTGACAATCACCCAATTTGAAATACTTGCATGGTATGCGGTTTACCAAAAGTCCTGAAAAGTTTGTCTCTGTCAGCCTTTGCAATCCTGAGTCAGGGGGGTGCAGTCCTTTTTTGGCATGGTTCATGGAGCCTGCCGAAATGTGACTGCCCCCCCCCCAACTCAGGACAGCAAAGTCTGACAATCACCCAATTTGCTATACTTGCATGGTATGCGGTCTACCAAAAGTCCTGAAAAGTTTGTCTTTGTCAGCCATTGCAATCCTGAGTTAGGGGGTTGCAGTCCTTTTTTGGCATGGTTCATGGAGCCTGCCGAAATGTGACTGCCGCCCCCCAACTCAGGACAGCAAAGTCTGAAAATCACCCAATTTGCTATACTTGCATGGTATGCGGTCTACCAAAAGTCCTGAAAAGTTTGTCTTTGTCAGCCATTGCAATCCTGAGTTAGGGGGTTGCAGTCCTTTTTTGGCTTGGTTCATGGAGCCTGCCCAAATGTGACTGCCGCCCCCCAACTCAGGACAGCAAAGTCTGACAATCACCCAATTTGCTATACTTGCATGGTATGCGGTCTACCAAAAGTCCTGAAAAGTTTGTCTTTGTCAGCCATTGCAATCCTGAGTTAGGGGGGTGCAGTCCTTTTTTGGCATGGTTCATGGAGCCTGCCGAAATGTGACTGCCCCCCCCTTCCCAACTCAGGACAGCAAAGTCTGACAGTCACCCAATTTGCTATACTTGCATGGTATGCGGTCTACCAAAAGTCCTGAAAAGTTTGTCTTTGTCAGCCATTGCAATCCTGAGTTAGGGGGTTGCAGTCCTTTTTTGGCATGGTTCATGGAGCCTGCCGAAATGTGACTGCCCCCCCCCCCCAACCCAGGACAGCAAAGTCTGACAATCACCCAATTTGCTATACTTGCATGGTATGCGGTCTACCAAAAGTCCTGAAAAGTTTGTCTTTGTCAGCCATTGCAATCCTGAGTTAGGGGGTTGCAGTCCTTTTTTGGCATGGTTCATGGAGCCTGCCGAAATGTGACTGCCGCCCCCCAACTCAGGACAGCAAAGTCTGACAATCACCCAATTTGCTATACTTGCATGGTATGCGGTCTACCAAA
This sequence comes from Gymnocephalus cernua, assembly GCA_023631565.1. Lineage (NCBI taxonomy): Eukaryota > Metazoa > Chordata > Actinopteri > Perciformes > Percidae > Gymnocephalus > Gymnocephalus cernua. The sequence continues at coordinate 2,735,098 of JALJEH010000025.1, read as the reverse complement.
AGTCCTGAAAAGTTTGTCTTTGTCAGCCATTGCAATCCTGAGTTAGGGGGTTGCAGTCCTTTTTTGGCATGGTTCATGGAGCCTGCCGAAATGTGACTGCCCCCCCCCCCCCAACCCAGGACAGCAAAGTCTGACAATCACCCAATTTGCTATACTTGCATGGTATGCGGTCTACCAAAAGTCCTGAAAAGTTTGTCTTTGTCAGCCATTGCAATCCTGAGTTAGGGGGTTGCAGTCCTTTTTTGGCATGGTTCATGGAGCCTGCCGAAATGTGACTGCCGCCCCCCAACTCAGGACAGCAAAGTCTGACAATCACCCAATTTGCTATACTTGCATGGTATGCGGTCTACCAAAAGTCCTGAAAAGTTTGTCTTTGTCAGCCATTGCAATCCTGAGTTAGGGGGTTGCAGTCCTTTTTTGGCATTGTTCATGGAGCCTGCCGAAATGTGACTGCCCCCCCTAACTCAGGACAGCAAAGTCTGACAATCACCCAATGTGCTATACTTGCATGGTATGCGGTCTACCAAAAGTCCTGAAAAGTTTGTCTTTGTCAGCCATTGCAACACTGAGTTAGGGGGGTGCAGTCCTTTTTTGGCATGATTCATGGAGCCTGCCGAAATGTGACTGCCCCCCTCCCCCCCCCCCAACTCAGGACAGCACAGTCTGACAATCACCCAATTTGAAATACTTGCATGGTATGCGGTTTACCAAAAGTCCTGAAAAGTTTGTCTCTGTCAGCCTTTGCAATCCTGAGTCAGGGGGGTGCAGTCCTTTTTTGGCATGGTTCATGGAGCCTGCCGAAATGTGACTGCCCCCCCCCCAACTCAGGACAGCAAAGTCTGACAATCACCCAATTTGCTATACTTGCATGGTATGCGGTCTACCAAAAGTCCTGAAAAGTTTGTCTTTGTCAGCCATTGCAATCCTGAGTTAGGGGGTTGCAGTCCTTTTTTGGCATGGTTCATGGAGCCTGCCGAAATGTGACTGCCGCCCCCCAACTCAGGACAGCAAAGTCTGACAATCACCCAATTTGCTATACTTGCATGGTATGCGGTCTACCAAAAGTCCTGAAAAGTTTGTCTTTGTCAGCCATTGCAATCCTGAGTTAGGGGGTTGCAGTCCTTTTTTGGCATGGTTCATGGAGCCTGCCCAAATGTGACTGCCGCCCCCCAACTCAGGACAGCAAAGTCTGACAATCACCCAATTTGCTATACTTGCATGGTATGCGGTCTACCAAAAGTCCTGAAAAGTTTGTCTTTGTCAGCCATTGCAATCCTGAGTTAGGGGGGTGCAGTCCTTTTTTGGCATGGTTCATGGAGCCTGCCGAAATGTGACTGCCCCCCCCCTTCCCAACTCAGGACAGCAAAGTCTGACAGTCACCCAATTTGCTATACTTGCATGGTATGCGGTCTACCAAATGTCCTGAAAAGTTTGTCTTTGTCAGCCATTGCAATCCTGAGTTAGGGGGTTGCAGTCCTTTTTTGGCATGGTTCATGGAGCCTGCCGAAATGTGACTGCCCCCCCCCCCCCCAACCCAGGACAGCAAAGTCTGACAATCACCCAATTTGCTATACTTGCATGGTATGCGGTCTACCAAAAGTCCTGAAAAGTTTGTCTTTGTCAGCCATTGCAATCCTGAGTTAGGGGGTTGCAGTCCTTTTTTGGCATGGTTCATGGAGCCTGCCGAAATGTGACTGCCGCCCCCCAACTCAGGACAGCAAAGTCTGACAATCACCCAATTTGCTATACTTGCATGGTATGCGGTCTACCAAAAGTCCTGAAAAGTTTGTCTTTGTCAGCCATTGCAATCCTGAGTTAGGGGGTTGCAGTCCTTTTTTGGCATGGTTCATGGAGCCTGCCGAAATGTGACTGCCGCCCCCCAACTCAGGACAGCAAAGTCTGACAATCACCCAATTTGCTATACTTGCATGGTATGCGGTCTACCAAAAGTCCTGAAAAGTTTGTCTTTGTCAGCCTTTGCAATCCTGAGTTAGGGGGGTGCAGTCCTTTTTTGGCTTGGTTCATGGAGCCTGCCAAAATGTGACTGCCCCCCCTAACTCAGGACAGCAAAGTCTGACAATCACCCAATTTGCTATACTAGCATGGTATGCGGTCTACCAAAAGTCCTGAAAAGTTTGTCTCTGTCAGCCTTTGCAATCCTGAGTCAGGGGGGTGCAGTCCTTTTTTGGCATGGTTCATGGAGCCTGCCGAAATGTGAATGCCCCCCCCCCTAACTCAGGACAGCAAAGTCTGACAATCACCCAATTTGCTATACTTGCATGGTATGAGGTCTACTAAAAGTCCTGAAAAGTTTGTCTTTGTCAGCCTTTGCAATCCTGAGTTAGGGGGTGCAGTCCTTTTTTGGCATGGTTCATGGAGCCTGCCGAAATGTGACTGCCCCCCCCCCCCAACACAGGACAGCAAAGTCTAATAATCACCCAATTTGCTATACTTGCATGGTATGCGGTCTACCAAAAGTCCTGAAAAGTTTGTCTTTGTCAGCCTTTGCAATCCTGAGTTAGGGGGGTGCAGTCCTTTTTGGCATGGGTCCATGGAGCCTGCCGAAATGTGACTGCCCTCCCCTAACTCAGGACAGCAAAGTCTGACAATAACCAAATTTGCTATACTTGCATGGTATGCGGTCTACCAAAAGTCCTGAAAAGTTTGTCTTTGTCAGCCATTGCAACACTGAGTTAGGGGGGTGCAGTCCTTTTTTGGCATGATTCATGGAGCCTGCCGAAATGTGACTGCCCCCCTCCCCCCCCCCCCAACTCAGGACAGCACAGTCTGACAATCACCCAATTTGAAATACTTGCATGGTATGCGGTTTACCAAAAGTCCTGAAAAGTTTGTCTCTGTCAGCCTTTGCAATCCTGAGTCAGGGGGGTGCAGTCCTTTTTTGGCATGGTTCATGGAGCCTGCCGAAATGTGACTGCCCCCCCCCCAACTCAGGACAGCAAAGTCTGACAATCACCCAATTTGCTATACTTGCATGGTATGCGGTCTACCAAAAGTCCTGAAAAGTTTGTCTTTGTCAGCCATTGCAATCCTGAGTTAGGGGGTTGCAGTCCTTTTTTGGCATGGTTCATGGAGCCTGCCGAAATGTGACTGCCGCCCCCCAACTCAGGACAGCAAAGTCTGAAAATCACCCAATTTGCTATACTTGCATGGTATGCGGTCTACCAAAAGTCCTGAAAAGTTTGTCTTTGTCAGCCATTGCAATCCTGAGTTAGGGGGTTGCAGTCCTTTTTTGGCATGGTTCATGGAGCCTGCCCAAATGTGACTGCCGCCCCCCAACTCAGGACAGCAAAGTCTGACAATCACCCAATTTGCTATACTTGCATGGTATGCGGTCTACCAAAAGTCCTGAAAAGTTTGTCTTTGTCAGCCATTGCAATCCTGAGTTAGGGGGGTGCAGTCCTTTTTTGGCATGGTTCATGGAGCCTGCCGAAATGTGACTGCCCCCCCCCTTCCCAACTCAGGACAGCAAAGTCTGACAGTCACCCAATTTGCTATACTTGCATGGTATGCGGTCTACCAAAAGTCCTGAAAAGTTTGTCTTTGTCAGCCATTGCAATCCTGAGTTAGGGGGTTGCAGTCCTTTTTTGGCATGGTTCATGGAGCCTGCCGAAATGTGACTGCCCCCCCCCCCCCAACCCAGGACAGCAAAGTCTGACAATCACCCAATTTGCTATACTTGCATGGTATGCGGTCTACCAAAAGTCCTGAAAAGTTTGTCTTTGTCAGCCATTGCAATCCTGAGTTAGGGGGTTGCAGTCCTTTTTTGGCATGGTTCATGGAGCCTGCCGAAATGTGACTGCCGCCCCCCAACTCAGGACAGCAAAGTCTGACAATCACCCAATTTGCTATACTTGCATGGTATGCGGTCTACCAAAAGTCCTGAAAAGTTTGTCTTTGTCAGCCATTGCAATCCTGAGTTAGGGGGTTGCAGTCCTTTTTTGGCATGGTTCATGGAGCCTGCCGAAATGTGACTGCCGCCCCCCAACTCAGGACAGCAAAGTCTGACAATCACCCAATTTGCTATACTTGCATGGTATGCGGTCTACCAAAAGTCCTGAAAAGTTTGTCTTTGTCAGCCTTTGCAATCCTGAGTTAGGGGGGTGCAGTCCTTTTTTGGCTTGGTTCATGGAGCCTGCCGAAATGTGACTGCCCCCCCTAACTCAGGACAGCAAAGTCTGACAATCACCCAATTTGCTATACTAGCATGGTATGCGGTCTACCAAAAGTCCTGAAAAGTTTGTCTCTGTCAGCCTTTGCAATCCTGAGTCAGGGGGGTGCAGTCCTTTTTTGGCATGGTTCATGGAGCCTGCCGAAATGTGAATGCCCCCCCCCCCCCCTAACTCAGGACAGCAAAGTCTGACAATCACACTATTTGCTATACTTGCATGGTATGAGGTCTACTAAAAGTCCTGAAAAGTTTGTCTTTGTCAGCCTTTGCAATCCTGAGTTAGGGGGTGCAGTCCTTTTTTGGCATGGTTCATGGAGCCTGCCGAAATGTGACTGCCCCCCCCCCCCCAACACAGGACAGCAAAGTCTAACAATCACCCAATTTGCTATACTTGCATGGTATGCGGTCTACCAAAAGTCCTGAAAAGTTTGTCTTTGTCAGCCTTTGCAATCCTGAGTTAGGGGGGTGCAGTCCTTTTTGGCATGGGTCCATGGAGCCTGCCGAAATGTGACTGCCCTCCCCTAACTCAGGACAGCAAAGTCTGACAATAACCAAATTTGCTATACTTGCAGGGTATGCGGTCTACCAAAAGACCTGAAAAGTTTGTCTTTGTCAGCCTTTGCAATCCTGAGTTAGGGGGGTGCAGTCCTTTTTTGGCATGGTTCATGGAGCCTGCCGAAATGTGACTGCCCCCCCTAACTCAGGACAGCAAAGTCTGACAATCACCCAATGTGCTATACTTGCATGGTATGCGGTCTACCAAAAGTCTTGAAAAGTTTGTCTTTGTCAGCCATTGCAATCCTGAGTTAGGGGGGTGCAGTCCTTTTTTGGCATGGTTCATGGAGCCTGCCGAAATGTGACTGCCCCCCCCCTTCCCAACTCAGGACAGCAAAGTCTGACAGTCACCCAATTTGCTATACTTGCATGGTATGCGGTCTACCAAAAGTCCTGAAAAGTTTGTCTTTGTCAGCCATTGCAATCCTGAGTTAGGGGGTTGCAGTCCTTTTTTGGCATGGTTCATGGAGCCTGCCGAAATGTGACTGCCCCCCACCCCCCCCAACTCAGGACAGCAAAGTCTGACAATCACCCAATTTGCTATACTTGCATGGTATGTGGTCTACCATAAGTCCTGAAAAGTTTGTCTTTGTCAGCCTTTGCAATCCTGAGTTAGGGGGTTGCAGTCCTTTTTTGGCATGGTTCATGGAGCCTGCCCAAATGTGACTGCCGCCCCCCAACTCAGGACAGCAAAGTCTGACAATCACCCAATTTGCTATACTTGCATGGTATGCGGTCTACCAAAAGTCCTGAAAAGTTTGTCTTTGTCAGCCTTTGCAATCCTGAGTTAGGGGGGTGCAGTCCTTTTTTGGCATGGTTCATGGAGCCTGCCGAAATGTGACTGCCCCCCCCCTAACCCAGGACAGCAAAGTCTAACAATCACCCAATTTGCTATACTTGCATGGTATGCGGTCTACCAAAAGTCCTGAAAAGTTTGTCTTTGTCAGCCTTTGCAATCCTGAGTTAGGGGGGTGCAGTCCTTTTTTGGCATTGTTCATGGAGCCTGCCGAAATGTGACTGCCCCCCCTAACTCAGGACAGCAAAGTCTGACAATCACCCAATGTGCTATACTTGCATGGTATGCGGTCTACCAAAAGTCCTGAAAAGTTTGTCTTTGTCAGCCATTGCAACACTGAGTTAGGGGGGTGCAGTCCTTTTTTGGCATGATTCATGGAGCCTGCCGAAATGTGACTGCCCCCCTCCCCCCCCCCAACTCAGGACAGCACAGTCTGACAATCACCCAATTTGAAATACTTGCATGGTATGCGGTTTACCAAAAGTCCTGAAAAGTTTGTCTCTGTCAGCCTTTGCAATCCTGAGTCAGGGGGGTGCAGTCCTTTTTTGGCATGGTTCATGGAGCCTGCCGAAATGTGACTGCCCCCCCCCAACTCAGGACAGCAAAGTCTGACAATCACCCAATTTGCTATACTTGCATGGTATGCGGTCTACCAAAAGTCCTGAAAAGTTTGTCTTTGTCAGCCATTGCAATCCTGAGTTAGGGGGTTGCAGTCCTTTTTTGGCATGGTTCATGGAGCCTGCCGAAATGTGACTGCCGCCCCCCAACTCAGGACAGCAAAGTCTGAAAATCACCCAATTTGCTATACTTGCATGGTATGCGGTCTACCAAAAGTCCTGAAAAGTTTGTCTTTGTCAGCCATTGCAATCCTGAGTTAGGGGGTTGCAGTCCTTTTTTGGCATGGTTCATGGAGCCTGCCCAAATGTGACTGCCGCCCCCCAACTCAGGACAGCAAAGTCTGACAATCACCCAATTTGCTATACTTGCATGGTATGCGGTCTACCAAAAGTCCTGAAAAGTTTGTCTTTGTCAGCCATTGCAATCCTGAGTTAGGGGGGTGCAGTCCTTTTTTGGCATGGTTCATGGAGCCTGCCGAAATGTGACTGCCCCCCCCTTCCCAACTCAGGACAGCAAAGTCTGACAGTCACCCAATTTGCTATACTTGCATGGTATGCGGTCTACCAAAAGTCCTGAAAAGTTTGTCTTTGTCAGCCATTGCAATCCTGAGTTAGGGGGTTGCAGTCCTTTTTTGGCATGGTTCATGGAGCCTGCCGAAATGTGACTGCCCCCCCCCCCAACCCAGGACAGCAAAGTCTGACAATCACCCAATTTGCTATACTTGCATGGTATGCGGTCTACCAAAAGTCCTGAAAAGTTTGTCTTTGTCAGCCATTGCAATCCTGAGTTAGGGGGTTGCAGTCCTTTTTTGGCATGGTTCATGGAGCCTGCCGAAATGTGACTGCCGCCCCCCAACTCAGGACAGCAAAGTCTGACAATCACCCAATTTGCTATACTTGCATGGTATGCGGTCTACCAAAAGTCCTGAAAAGTTTGTCTTTGTCAGCCATTGCAATCCTGAGTTAGGGGGGTGCAGTCCTTTTTTGGCATGGTTCATGGAGCCTGCCGAAATGTGACTGCCCCCCCCCCCCTTCCCAACTCAGGACAGCAAAGTCTGACAGTCACCCAATTTGCTATACTTGCATGGTATGCGGTCTACCAAAAGTCCTGAAAAGTTTGTCTTTGTCAGCCATTGCAATCCTGAGTTAGGGGGTTGCAGTCCTTTTTTGGCATGGTTCATGGAGCCTGCCCAAATGTGACTGCCGCCCCCCAACTCAGGACAGCAAAGTCTGACAATCACCCAATTTGCTATACTTGCATGGTATGCGGCCTACCAAAAGTCCTGAAAAGTTTGTCTTTGTCAGCCATTGCAATCCTGAGTTAGGGGGGTGCAGTCCTTTTTTGGCATGGTTCATGGAGCCTGCCGAAATGTGACTGCCCCCCCCCCTTCCCAACTCAGGACAGCAAAGTCTGACAGTCACCCAATTTGCTATACTTGCATGGTATGCGGTCTACCAAAAGTCCTGAAAAGTTTGTCTTTGTCAGCCATTGCAACACTGAGTTAGGGGGGTGCAGTCCTTTTTTGGCATGATTCATGGAGCCTGCCGAAATGTGACTGCCCCCCTCCCCCCCCCCAACTCAGGACAGCACAGTCTGACAATCACCCAATTTGAAATACTTGCATGGTATGCGGTTTACCAAAAGTCCTGAAAAGTTTGTCTCTGTCAGCCTTTGCAATCCTGAGTCAGGGGGGTGCAGTCCTTTTTTGGCATGGTTCATGGAGCCTGCCGAAATGTGACTGCCCCCCCCAACTCAGGACAGCAAAGTCTGACAATCACCCAATTTGCTATACTTGCATGGTATGCGGTCTACCAAAAGTCCTGAAAAGTTTGTCTTTGTCAGCCATTGCAATCCTGAGTTAGGGGGTTGCAGTCCTTTTTTGGCATGGTTCATGGAGCCTGCCGAAATGTGACTGCCGCCCCCCAACTCAGGACAGCAAAGTCTGACAATCACCCAATTTGCTATACTTGCATGGTATGCGGTCTACCAAAAGTCCTGAAAAGTTTGTCTTTGTCAGCCTTTGACACTTTCACACACACACACACACACACACACACACCAATAAAAGCTAAGCCAATCTCCTGTCCTAATCAGTTTTCGTATTAGGAGTCAAACAGTGAAAAAATAAACATTGTAACTTACAGTGGACAAAACATCTTGTTCTGAATACTAGAAAAAGCTCTACCTGTTGATGCACTAGCTAAGGAAGTTCTGTCCTCCAATTCTATCTTCACACTAAGAACACTGAACATCGCTGCATTCAATGCCTGTGACAAGTTAGTAATGTGCATCATCATTTCCATGAAACTACTGTGGACAAGTGCTACACACTTCCCAAAATCAGAAGGCATTCCAGAAGTAGTGTATTAATTGAAATCTAAAACAACAAAATAATCGTTGTGGTGTACAATTACACAATAGTATCCCAGTGTTTCCTTTAGGATTTGTTTTAGCAGTGGGAGCAGGTCTCTCGGATTTACGCGGTATTGTTTTTAATCTTTTGCGCGGTTGAAGATGCATCTTGGTTGCTTAGTAATAATCATAGTCTCTGTCAGAGAACAAGTGTAGGCATCACCAATGGGCCGAAGGCAAATCCAGAGTCGGTAACATAGGCTACTACAACAAATATGGCGTGGATGGACTCTGTTCTGAATCAGAAGAAATAAGAAGAGTGGCTGGAATCATTGTACACATCCTCTCCAAGGAGGGCACCAGCAGTAAAGTTGCCCGGAGAAAGTTCAAGTAGCAACTGACAGAGGAGCTGAGAGCGGCGTTTATGGAGGGAAAAAAGGCAGCGGCGCACGGTCCGAGCAGCGCTGCGCACCACAGCAGACACCAAAATTGAGGCAGTGCCAGGTTACGTTATCAATGATCAAATAACATACTTTTAATTGTTATTTGGCTGTTAGTGAATGAATTTCCACACCATATTTTTCAGGACATGAATGTATGAAATAATCACGGTTTACTATGCCATGATATGAATTATTCAAACACGTATTAGGCTACTACTCAAAAGTATAATTAATCTCATTAAAATGTACATTTCGGTGTTATAACGTTGTTCTAAAGATATCCTAAGACAATACATGCATATGCCTATGGAATTACAGCACTTCACGTATCTTAATGCAATGTAACTACATGTAAATAGTGCACCTAAAATACAAATGTGAGCAAGGGCGTTGAGCAATGCTATTATATCGAATCAACAGCCACGTTCAATTTAGCTAGCAGGTGAAGGTGCAACAACGAAAGTCACCAGTTAATTTAAATTTGCAAGAACTGTGGACTAATACAGGCTTAAATGAACTGACAACATAAGTTATACGACTTACAGTTCTCAAGGATGCACACATGCCATCTCAACTGGGTCCTCCAGACAGCCTGTCTCTTTTTCTTTCTCCCTTTTCGCCAGTGGCACGCGTGCCAACTCGCGGTGTGAAGCGTGTGTCTGCGCTATTCTCCGACATGCACTCTAACAATCACTGCTGACAGATGGCTTTTTGTACATTTCTGATACCGTGGAGGGAGAAATCTAACCGTGGCGGGCCGCCACTTGCCAGTCGACATAGAGGAAACACTGGTATCCACTCAAATCCAACAAACCGTAGCTCTGCTCCAGCACGACAGCATGCAGTGACTCAGACATCTCAGAGTAAACACAACCACCTCTCATTTCTGTACCCACAGACAAGCTGCAACATGTGCCGAAAACATCACATGGCCTTCAAAACCTTTGTCTAGTTTCTCAAACAACAAAATTTTTCCTTACTCACGTATTGAATCCAACACAGAAGTATTCCAAGTACAGAAACTGGTAACTTCATGCCTCAACAAAGCTGCAGCAGGCTTCTCATAAAAAAGTACAACTGTGAGCAACTTAAATGTATTTTTACACTTGTGTGATATTAAAAATCAGACAATTCAAATAAATACAAAACATACCTGATTTACATCCTCTCCCCTTGGTGCCACTGGGTTTCTTCTTTGCAGCTTTACGGCACGCTCCTATAATGATAATGACAGATGTTTTTAGACATTGAAAGCTGCCAAATGCTCTATGTAGCAACACCTTTAACACCGCCTGACTGTCAACATTGCTGTATCCGTTACAAACCTTCCTGCTGTCCTTCAGTGACGGATCAGAAAAATGTGGGTTGACCTCTTCCTTCACTGCAACTCTGGCAACACTGGCAAATGATGGGCTGAATGAGTCCACCAATGTTGTTGTTGCCTCCTCCTACAAATAATATTAAACACACAACTATTAACTAAACACATTACAGTCACACATGTTTTGTTGTCTATAATATAAGTGAATAAAAACAATTAAAACAAGGTCAAATTCACAACAACAAAAAAAGACAAACCTGCTGGTAGATTGCGGTTTTCTTGGAGGCATTTGGTCTCTGGCGAAGTTCCCTTGTTGCCTTGTCCCCGGAAAGGTGGAGGAGCGCAAGGTCTCTAACATCCACCAGCTCCGTGATGTCGTCATGGAGGAGTGGAAGAGGATTCCAGTGACAACCTGTGAAGCTCTGGTGAACTCAATGCCCAAGAGGGTGTAATGGCAAAAATACTTTTAAAGCACATTCTTTTATTAGGATTAATCTGTTTACTGTATGTGTTAACTTAGAAAAAGGTTTCTAACAGATGAACAGCTAAAACTATAAACTCTGATTAACTGAAGACTGAAGTGTCTTTTCGCAAGGTCTTTACTGACGTGTGTTTAGAACAAGTTTAGATTAGGCGCCGTAAACAGAATCCTACAGTGTCTCTAAAACAGTTTTGTTATTCCCCGGCAGCTGAGACAAGGGAAGGTGATATGACTTCGGTTTAACTGGGCCAAAAGGCATGACATGACTCTTTGCTTTTGGTTTGTGTAACACTGTAAAAAAAAAAAAAAAGTTATTTCCCTGGAATTTACTGTAAAACTTTCCGGGTTTTTTCCGTTTTTTCTACATTAAGAGTTAATGCCATAAAAAAACGGAAAAATACTTTTATTTAAAAAAAACACATTAACCTCTTTAAATAAAGGTTGTAGTCTGTAAATTGATATGAGAAAATATAGTTATTTAACAGGATAATTCCAGTGCTTAATGAGCTTGAAAGTTAAATTACATTGAATTTTATGTAAAAAAAACAAAAAATAACCATAATTTTACTGAGTGTAAAATTGAGGCATCTTTCTGTTTTTTTACAGTTAAACCTTAAAATTAATGTAAAGAAACGTTAAAAAACAATCGTGAAAAAACGGTAAAAAGTCTGGCAGCAAAAGTTGCCAAACACTTACCGTGAAATGACAGTCAAAAACCTTACGTTATTCTACAAAGAACTTCTTTTTAAAATACAGATATTTACTGTACATTTTCTGTATTTTCACAGTCCAACTATTGTAAAATTATAAAGAATTGTAATCATAAAACATATTTAGAATGTTAAACAAATGTATAAATCTGTACAAACACTGAAACATATTGCAGAATACATAATTTGAATGAAAACTGCTGTTTTCATACTGTTTTCTTTGGTAAATTCACAAGATTATCCAATCCATCCACAAGAATTCCCTGTCAAAGTACAGATTTCTGGATGTAAAACACACAGAAATCATGTCAAATGAACGTAAAATTACCCTCTTTTTACAGCCTATTAATAGTATCTTAAAAGCTTTAGGTATTTATTTTATTTTCTACTGTACAAAAAAGCAACTATCTAATATATCTACATACTTTAACCATTAATATAACAGTTTTACTTTATATAAACAGTACTTTATAGTGATTAAATGCAACTATTCAATATATCTACAGACTTATCCCATTAATATACTGTTTGTTTACTTTGTAAAAACATTTGACAGTATTTACCATTAACTATCCAATATATGCATCAGAGACTCTTCAGAAAAATAAATAAATAATAAGTAAATATTGGTATAATGTATAGGGGTCCATTTTAGCTTATTCAATGTGGTCTCATACATACTGTGTGTTAGTGTTTTAATCGCTGTCAAACATCATCCTGGCAAGTATCTCCTAATGGAAGTCTACTAAAGGGGTTAACAGAGGTACTGAGACAGGTACGACCAGCCTGACCCGTTTAATGCATTGAATGAGGCTGACATGAACCCTCACTGCATGGCCTCAACCACTCCACAGCACAAACCCACAAGCATTGTTCTCAAGTATAGTTGGATCAATGTAATTCTATTAGAAACTAAAATACTGTAATATTTTGTAAGCATATTTATGGTAATACAAACAGTAAAACAACTTGGCAGCACACAAGCTTAAACAACCAGCTAAAGCTGTACTGCATCAAATCACCACTGGGGCCTATGTGGACAAAGATGCTGTATTCAGATCTGTCTTTGTAAAAATAAACATTCTTTCACCTAAATATTTGTGGCAACAAAGCCATAACTTTTGTTACTGGAATGCATATGAGACAAGAGTCAACCTAAACTGCAAGCCTTGGATGTACATGATGTCTGTTTAAGTCCAAGTCTGTGATGCTCATCACTATATAATCATGTTTTGGTCTGGTGAATGAGTTGACAAAAGAATCGTGCAGCCACAGTTCACATCACATAGGCCCACAACCCTATAGGCCTACAGGATGGCGATACAGTACACAGAGAGCCAGGCAGCCTGCAGCTTGGGTAAGCCTACATCTTCACCATCCTAATATTTTCGGGGGCATCTGATGTTCTTGCCTCATTTCACTTCCGTGGAGGTTCAACATCTTTTTGCATTGACTGCTTACTTTGCTGATGTCTGCTGTGATGCCTTATACTGTGTCCACTCTGGCTTCTAATGTTTGTTCCTGTCTATGCCATGCAAACAGCGCATGAGAGCATGAGCTTCCCTCTTATGTGGGGTAGAATGAATATTCATGCAAGTCCAGAACTTCAAAAGCCTAACCAGTGCCTGACAAGACCTCTGTGATCTGATCACCTCTGCCTCTGAAATTACACTGCAATTTCCATATACTTGCAATAGTTACACAGGCATTGATGCACATATGGCCTGGGCAATATGTGTTCCATTTAGGTGTAACATTAATACGTTAAAACGCCAAAGCTATGCTACACTATTATAAGGGGTGGAAAAGCAATATTCATGCACACCAGTACCTCAAATACATACCTGCTTGCCTAACTTACACACCACCTAACCTAACTTGTTCCACTAGTACCAACCCTCATACAGTTTAATTCAACCCTGCGTTGATACGCCAAAACAGACACAACAGAGCCATACGTGTAATGTCAGATGTTGCTTGATAGTGTCCTATACCTGTAATTTACTGTAACAATAAAGAAATCTTGAATTGTCTGCGGCTGCCCATTTAAAGTGTGTCCCCTCTTATGAAAGTCATGCCTACTGACAAACAGTATGGACATCTGCAACATTATGCTTATTTGAGAAAGTATCTGTTATTTCAAAGGCCTTTCATAAAAGGCTGTTAATCCACTTTAAAAACGTTGGAGGCTGTCTTACAATACAATATGTTAGACCAGAGGTTTTGATAGTGGGAGGCAGGCCTCCCTAAGAAGCTCCAAACTGTTTTAGGGGAGGCTCGTGAATGTAAATGAAAATTAAGAATTCAGAAATACAGTGTTTTTATCAGTCAGAAACTAATAAATGCATGCGGGACAAACCTCTTTCTTATGCATTTGGTGTACTTGAAATAATATATGTAGCATACACGTTCTTTTCCTTATGAAGGTGCATGATACATTTGTTACATTTTTTTTCTCTTAATATTAAGACCCAAAATGAGTGTTCAACAAAATGCAAGGTCTTTGTGCAGTCCTACTGCTCCCTCAAATCATTTTGCCTCTCCCCAGTTTCTACAGGTCAAAGGGAGTTTTTCATGGGCTGAGGTAATATAAGGTAACTAAAGACATGAAGTATGAATAAAGCCTTACACTGGTGTGCTATATATTGTTTTAATTTAGCAATACATGCAATGTGTGAAAGACTGGGAAGTGATGTTAGTGCTCAACAGTTCAACCAAGGCTTCTGTAGCATCAACGTGAATTTAGTAATCTGGGGGTGAAGCGATGTAAGACCTTATAATGGTTGAATAAACATAAATGTAAACAGAAATAGTCTCTAGTCTCTGTGCTTCAAATATCAAGAAAGTGCGCGCAGATTCAAATAACTGAATGTTGCGAAATCATTGGAAGAATCATGCCAGGCGAGACAATCTTGACCAATGGTATTGTTTGACTTCAGAGGGGGAGGGGCTAATGTCAAGATCAACGGCACAGAGACACTGTGAATTGGGTAACGTAGCTAGCTAATGCAGGACATTTCCATGAAGATTCACATTCAGCTTTCACTTCAGGTAAAGTAATACTGTTGTTTTTATTTACATGCAGTTTTCTCACGAGATATCAACTGAACATGAGTTAAGATAACACTTGCAATTTTAAAATGTCAGCAGGGATAACGTTAGCATTTGCCGTTTATGTGCCTTATCAACATGTGTCTGGCACAACATTATGCCTGTCCTTAGGTAACGGTAGCCTTGAATGTGAACCATGCAACAGTCCGAATGTTAGCTAGCTAAATATATAGGCTAGCTAACAGTTAACTATATTATATTTGTCAGTTGACTAACGCTAACGTCAACGTTCCATGTTTAACTTAAGCTCCTATTTCCTCGTGCAAACACGGATCTGACAAAGACAGTGGCAGTTAACTTAGTAACGTTAACTTGCTAAGTAACGTAATGTTAGTAGTAGCTAGACTGTTTAGCAGGTTAGCTTGATTAGCCAGGTACTAATTCTAGTAAAGAAACGTTATAACCCTCCGTTGCTCCTAACACTAGCTAGGTAGTTAACATTACATGCTAAGCTATCTCAGCTGACTAACTTTAATAGGGCTTGGGCGTCGTGACGTCATAACTTGACGTGGCCGCCATGTTGATAGCTTCCTTTACTGCTGCTCGAACACACGCACTGTAACATCGCTCAGTCGTGTGTCTTATTTTCCAACCAACCATCAACCATGGTAGCCCGTTGCTGTGTTGTGAGCTGTAACAGCGCAACACATAATCTCCATGGGAAAAAGGTCGAAAAAGGATTAACTTTCCACCGTTTTCCTGCTTGGAGGCGCAACCACGGAGACCAAGTATCCGAGGTAACAAGGAGTAGTCGGCTCGCTTGGATCGCCGCTGTAAGACGACCAAACATAACCTTCCACAGTATCCCGGTGTCGATGAGAGTGTGTTCCCTGCATTTTCATTCTGGTAAGTCAAATATGTTGTATGGTTTTCTTTTTATACATTGTTGTTGTCCTTCAACGGCGACACCACATACATCAGTTACACTTCAATGCGCGCGCACACAAACACAACACAAACGTAACTCAACATTATGGTTCTATAGGTTTTCAGCACTTTTGCTATGGGATTATAATGTTGATTGTGTTACCAGGAAAACCAGCAAATGAAATGTACAACACGCATCCAGATTGGGCACCATCACTAAACCTGGGCCACACTGAGATGAAGGCCACACGGACTGCACGCTATGAGAGACAGGAAACGAGAAAACGGCAAAGGACTGACAGTACATCTGCGATGGATGAGACAGTTAATGATGACCTTGTTCCACCAGGTAAGCATTATAGAGCCAGCAGATACAAGACCTTATATTGTTTTTGTTGCAGCTCGATGTGGCACATTTAGCTAAAAAAGTCCTTATCTGGTCCACAGTGGAGACAACAGCACCAGTAGAGGATGGAGCTGACCAGAGACTGCTGACAGAATGTGACCTGTGTCAGCATCGGCGCGATGAAGTCAACCGGCTGCTGGAAGAGAACAGGGCCCTGAAATGTGAGCTTGGCCGTAGAAAAATGGATGAACATTTCCTGAAGGATGACAATGTCAAAGTGAAGTACTACACTGGACTTCCACACCTTGAAGTTGTCATGGGTGTTCTAGCCTGTGTTGGACCGTACGTGACACAGAGTAGTAAAGTACTGTCACCTTTTCAGATGCTTTTCCTGACTCTCATGCGCCTTAGACTAAATTTACCAATACAACACATTGCCCACCTTTTTTGTGTAGACAGAAAAACTGTTTCCAAAACCTTCAGTAACATCATAAATGTTTTGCATGCGCGCACCAGCCCTTTGATTAACTGGCCAGGGCGAGATACGTTGCATGCAACTATGCCCCATCAGTTTGCGGAGGCCTTTGGGAAGCGTGTTGCCGTTATTCTGGACTGTTTTGAAATATTCATACAGAGGCCATCAAATCTGAAAGCTCAAGCTCAGTCATATTCCCACTACAAACACAACACAACTATGAAGTACCTTATTGGTATTTCACCACAGGGATCAATTTCATTCATTTCCAAAGGGATGGTGGGGGCGCGTCAGTGATAAGCACATAACTGATAACTGTGGGATTCTGGACAAACTGTTACCTGGGGATTTGGTGTTGGCTGATCGCGGCTTTGACATACAGGACAGCGTGGGACTTATGTGTGCCGAGGTAAAGATACCTGCTTTCACAAAAGGACGCTGTCAGCTGGATGCAAGAGATGTGGAGAGCACAAGAAAAATCGCACACCTCCGAATTCATGTGGAAAGGGTGTTTGGAACCGTCCGCAACAAGTACACTATTTTGTCTGATAAAGTACCGATGCACATGGTGTTGCCATGCAAGGATGAAGACATGACATTCCTCGATAAGATTGTGTCTGTATGTTGTGCTCTGACAAACATGAGCCCTAGTGTTGTGCTGAAATAAATGTGCATTGAATACAGCCATAAGTGTCTGTTGCATCCATACCCACACTCTTCACAATAAACATACTGAAATGCATGTGTCTTATAAACAAGAAGCAATTACAGTGTGATGTGCAAAAGCAAGAAGTGTCACACAATCAGATGTTTTTCAGTGTTTATTTGCAAGTAGTGCAACCTGAGAACACAGAACGGTGGAGTGCAGTTGGAATGCTTCAAGGTAAAAGGTTACAAATGAAAAATGGACACAAAGTGGAGTGCAATTATATAACAAAAACACATTTTTTATAAATTCTTTCAATACTATAAATAAAAAGGTATCTATAAAATAACAATGGATACATTCAAAATGGAGGTAGTGCAAATTATAAATTTAGTAAACATTGCAATAACGGATACAAATAAAAATGGAGGTAGTGCAATTTCTTATGTAATAATAATAATAATAATATACATTTCTTATAATTTCTTTCAATACTATAAATAGGTATCTATAAAATAACAATAATAGATACATAGAAAATGGAGGTAGTGCAAATTATAAATTTAGTAAACAATGCAATAACAGATACAAATAAAAATGGAGGTAGTGCAATTTCTTATGTAATAATAATAATAATGATAATAATAATAACAATATACATTTCTTATAATTTCCTTCAATACTATAAATAAATAGGTATCTATAAAATAACAATAATACATACATAGAAAATGGAGGTAGTGCAAATTATAAATTTAGTAAAGAATAACAATGCAATAAAGGATACAAATCTATACAATATATGTGTATATATAATATACAATATATGTCTTTGGACCCAGGACTAGGTGGAGGGATTACATCTCCAACCTGGCCTGGGAACGCCTCGGGATCCCCCAGTCGGAGCCGGTTAATGTGGCTCGGGAAAGGGAAGTTTGGGGTCCCCTGCTGGAGCTGCTCCCCCCGCGACCAGACCACGGATAAGCGGACGACGATGGATGGATGGATGTCTTTGGACAGAGTGTCTTGACATCACAGACATGCATCACAAAACCAGGAGTCACCTGCTGCAGTGGTTGGATCAAGTCCAACACAGGAAAGGTGGAACCACTGCGTCGCACAGTTGTTGTCACACGCAACCATGTCATCCAGTTCCTCAGGCCCTTGACACACGCACCACATATTATCTCTATTTTCTGTGGTCCTCTTCCTTGCTCTCTTTTGACCTCTTACTTGTGGGACTGTTACAGTGTTAAGAGATTTTACAGCCATAACTCTTGAGGGCTGCGGTGTGGAGGCATCTTGTGTGTAGTGGTGGCAAATGAGCTCAGGGAGGGAAACCTTCAGGAAAAATTCCTGTGCCTTCTGCAGACATGACTCCCAGAACCTGACATCTGGCATGACTCGGACAACAACGAGATCTTTCTGTGTCCACACCACAAAGTCACAGTATTTGGACTCAGTCACAAAGATCTGTGTCTGCACCTGTGTGTAGTATCTGTGGCCTTGTTTGAGTTGAAAGGTGTTGTCCACAAGTTGGAGACAGAAGTCCCTGTCACCATCACAAGCCTCCTGGACAGTGGAATTCTTGTGCTTTGCTGGACACTTTATTTCCAGGCAGCCTATCCCACAGCAGATACAGTGAAGTAATCCATCGGGTGAAGCGCCTACTTGTGGAAACCCAGGGTTGATGCAGAATCCAGACAGCTCAATTTTCAGGTCAGTGTGGTGTGGTGCATGTTTGGCCTGATAAGCACTCCTTGCAGTCTCCTCATGCTCAATTCCCCATCTTGTGTGTTGTGTAGTCAACAGTGCTGTTGGGTAGCACAGTTTTCTCACTGTGGACACAGCCGGCTTCTCAATGTTGCAAACAACAACTGCATGCATAGCTGAGGCGGTTGCTCTCCCTGCCCGTACTCCATACCAGGCAGGTGACTTATGCTGCTGCTTTGTGTGTGTGCAGATGATGTCAGCTTGTTCCTTTGTCACAGCTGCAATGTCTTTCACTGTCTCACAGTGCTGGTGGTGTAGCATGATCAAACTGTGGGTCACGCAGACGGTCTTGCAGGGGTTTTGGCATCACAGCTGGCTGGACGGGGTCAGCATAGTCGCGACAGTAGGTGTCCATTATCGACATACAAACTGCCCTATGTTTATGGAGAACAGGGAGCAGTGACGACAAGTCGTCCAATGTGGCTTGGGGCGTGTGTCTGCTGGCTCGCGTCCGTAGGCCAGGCATGGGACTGTTGTCATTTATGACTCTGTCCAGAGCTATCCTCTGAGCTTTGGCAGAAGTAAAGTCCATCTTGTGGGCGACCTCTCCGTGGACTTTGTTAATTCCAGATGGTATTTTCCAGTAAGCAGGCACATCTGTCACAGTCTTTTTTCCGCGGATGCGGACTGCTGCCTCAATCTTAAATAGTAGAGCCCCCACATGTGTACATGACTCTGCAATGCCAGCCATGCATGTACAGTGTGCACAGCAAACCTGGCCATCGTTGGCAATGATGACCCATGGCTTCAGAGAAGTCTCATTGATGCATTGAGAGTGCAAGACCTGAGGAGACATAAATGAACATACATTACGGATTTGTGCATTTGTCTTAAAACTGGAAAAAAACAGCAATAATAATAAAGTAACACTTTACATTAAGAATGAGAGGTAAGAACAACTTTTCAATATGTTTCATTCTATGCAGGAAACCAAACATTAACCTCAACCCCTCAGTAATATGTATACATGACATATAAATGACATTAATATATACAACAGTAAAGTATAACATCTGAATATTACTTTATATAGCTTAAGTGAACATTGAACATTGAAAATAAGTGACATTTTCATCTTTCTGTTGCTATCCCTCCGCTGACAGCTAAAATGCGTACTACAAAACTGCTGCATTAACTAAGCGAGTTGTGTTGTTAGCACTAACGGTTACTAAACTAGCACCTAGTAGTTAGGTGGAGCGCAGCTTACCTTTGTCCGGATTACTGTGTTCCCACTGTTTGCCGGCTTTATGATCTGCAGCTCCTGAACCCATCCATTTGTGAACTGCACATGAGACTCCAATGATTTGTAGCTTCGGAACTGTTCTGAAGTGTAGGCGCTCACACAACAAACGAGATATGCAAAGATGTCGTTTATGTTAAACTGTGGCAGCAAGTCTTCGTCAGTGCTCCAATCTTTGTTAGGGAGTTCATAGGGATACAAACCATTAATTGTGCCGATTTTTTCCACATACCGGTCCCTCGCTTCCCTATTTAAGGTATCTCGGTAAATTCCACATCCTTTTCTGGATTTTAACATGTTTTTCTTCCTTTTTTCTCCCAACTCTGCTTTCTTCTCCTCCTTCGACTTGGTGTATGTTTACATTCGCAATGCTATCAATATGGCCGCCATGTCCCAGAATGCAACGCGGCGCCCAAGCCCTATTCTTTCTACTTTATGAACAGTGAACCACACGTAATTAACGTTTTACCCCTGCTTCATTCAAGATGTACAAGTGTAACAAGTTACAACATGACATTACACAGAGAGACTGCTTTGTGGACCACAACATCTTAATTTGAACGTGATCATTATTTTCACTCATGATTCAATGTGTCCAACTTAGCATTACCATTCTGTCTTTCCAGAGAGAATGTTTCCATTCTCGCTTTCTACCTAAAAATGAATGGACAGAGAATTGAACAAACTAAGAAATAAGATATAGGCTACCTGCTCTACTTAGAAGTGTCTCTCCCTCCAGTCCAGACAATTGCACTCAGTATGTAATTAAAAATATGCATTTTAAGTTTCATTTTTGCTGTAAATCTAAATAAATAATTACCTGGTGGTCAGTGCTGGCAAGCCACCACAAATACATCTATGTAGCTATAGTACTGTTACAGTAATGTTGAAATGTTTAAAAAAATCTCACCCTAATTCTTTAATCCCTGTTTAGGCAAGATGGAAGAAAGGAGGATACAAGATTAAGAAGACCAAGGAGAAAAAGAAAGCTGAAGTAAAGAGATGTTCATCATACAGTATCACACGTAATCAGCTGTACCTTACCACATCTTTCTCACCCATGATATGGCTCTCATTCTGTGTTCGGTTTGACAGGAATCAAGAGGCCAATGACCAGTTAATGAAGGCTGAACCAACAGACCAGACTGAGAACAGGATAGCCCAGAGCAAGAGGGGGCCCAGCAGAGGCTAAGAAGGAGGCAGCAAACCCACATACAGCTGAAGGAGGTACTGAATGACATCTGCACTGGTAATGGTTGCTTTACCTGGTCTGTGCTTGTAAACAAAAACAAACAAAAAACAAACCGAGGTCTGAACCCAACGTGTATTTGTCACATTGTTACACCCTGTTACACCTCAGCAAACCTATTATGCAAACCCTGTTACACACATTGTTTACCATATCTTCGTTTTCTGGTCAAATGGCCTTTTGAATGGGAGTGCTAGGGGCACTACTAAGATCACGTCAAAATCACTTTTTTTAAAATACTAAGAAGGCTCAACACAACATGAAACTTTGCTACAAGTATCACCAGGGGCTCTACACATTAACGGAAGTATTGAGAACATTGATTGTGTTCACAGAGTTTACTAAAAAAGGTTTTTGAACGACTTAGTTTAGCAGTTGTTGTTTCCAGGCGCTACCATCTCCAAATGCAGCTTAACAGGGAGGAGAGTAAAGATGGAAAGCTCCTAAAGCTTAGTTCCATATAAATACACGGATAATTAATTGTTTAGTCGTTAGTGAAAAACCATATTGACATTGTAGTTGAAAAAGGAGCCTATACTGCATCTAAGAATTACATTTCCTCTTATTGAGTCTGTTCATTCGCATTTGGAGATTGACACTTTTTGAGAGATGGTAGCGCCCGGAAACAACTGCTACAGTGAGTTGTTCAAAACCTTTCTTTTTAGTAAACTCTGTGACAACACAAAAAATGTTCACAATGCTGAGCTCATGTGTAGAGCCACTGGTGATACGTGGAGCAAAGTCTCATGTTGTGTTGAGCCTTCTTAGTGTTTTAAAAAATAGCTATTTTGATGCTATCATAGTAGTGCCCCTAGCTCTCCCATTCAAAAGGCCAGTTTACCAAAAACGAGAATACGGTAAACCTTAAAAGTGGCGCTTCTGTCCTAATTATGCTTTTAAACTAAAGTTGAATCACGTACATTCACAAAAACACCCTAGGATGCATTTTGGCCAGAGTTACGCTTTAAGACTTGTGACTTGCACATGTGTAACTCAAGACCATTACACACCGGGGGCGTGATGATTAAGCGATGCAAATATGCAAAATAATCGCCTTTCAATATTTCACATCAAACTATTCACACCGGCAGCTATGTGAATTTGCGACAGTTTTCAGTTAAAGTTTCGGATGTTCGCGCCAGCTCATTTGCCACGTCGGTAGGACAGATGCTGGAGAGAAAGTGACAGAAGATGTGGTGTGAGCGGACGAGAAAGAGAGCAGTCGGACCATAGGAGAGTTAACGTTTAGCCGTGAAGATATAAAGTGATTGTACAGCAGCTAGATTCTGCAGTTTTTCACCTTAAACAAATATTGCTCCCCTCTGCAATTTGGATATTGCACTAGTTCATATTGTGATTTCGACAATATTGTGATTAATTGTACAGCCCTACAAAATATATTGACATGTGAAATAATCGCATGGAAAAAACGTCCTTGGTGTGCAAATGTCTTTATTCTCACCTCTGATATTTGTGAGTAAGAGCTACTCTCTCGCAAAGCCACAAACCAGAGATTTAAGACTCAAACTATGATGTCATCAGGTTACTAAGCTGCTTCTTAGACAATAAATGTGAAACTAATTTTGTAGAATAAAAAAAGAAGAAAAGAGGTTTATTCTATGTTAGCGTTTCAATTCTGAAACACAAAATCTCCCTGTTACCTCCTAACATCCCCCTGGCTGTTCTCAGTGTCATCTTTAAAATCTTTCTCAATTCATTGTTTTTGGAAAAGCTTATACATTACATTATATCAGATGACATAAATTTTAGTTTTTGGATTTTGGAGAGAGTTGTTCATGTTCACTGACATTTTGAACACACATGAATGAATTCCCAAATTGCCCATAGTTCCCCTTTTGCTATAATGCAATGTACCCGACAGTTTTTGCTCCCATAAGTTTATTCATATGTTAAGGATTAAGGATAGCACTGTTTAATAGTGCATTTATTTGTAAAGCAAGCAGTAAATGGTCATTTTATGATACTTTCTGGTTATGATACATCTTACAATCTCATACATCTCAAATAGGGATGTGCAGTGAATGGATTGGACAATGCTGTAAAATGTCAGCAGAAAAGATTTATATATTTATTGAGTGTAAAAGTAGTTCATGCAAATGCACTTTTACATAGTCCTTTTGGTTTTTGTACATTCAAAACCCCATTTACTAATGAGGACGTTGTGAACATATATTGGATAGTAATAGTAATTACTGTCAAATAATGTTAATGAAGTAAGTCCTATGCACTTGCACTAAGTCTGTAGATATATTGGTGTTGCTTGTTATTACTGTCAAATAAAGTTTATATAAAATAAACATGTATGTACATATAATGGAGAGTTGCTTGTCATTACTGTCAAATAATGTTTATATAAAGTAAACCCCTTCAATGAGGAAAAGTCTGTAGATATACCAGATAGTTGCTTTTAAATTACTATAAAACTATGTTTATATAAAGTAACCTCATGTATTAATAGTAAATGTATGTAGATATATTGGAGAGTTGCTTCTAAATTACTATGAAACAATGTTTATATAAAGTAAACACCATACAATAATGGTAAAAGTATGTATATATGTTGCATAGTTGCTATTAATTACTATAAAGAACAGTTAATATAAAGTAAACCCCCATACAATAACGAGGTTAAGTCTGTAGATATATTCGAGAGTTGCTTGTGATTACTGTTGAATACTGTTTATATAAAGTGAACACCCATACAATAATGGTAATACTATGTTTATATATTGAATAGTTGCTTTTTATAACTAAAAAACAATGTTTATATAAAGTAAACCTCATATAATAATGGTAAAGGTATGTAAATATACTGGATATTTGCTTCTAAATTACTATGAAACAATATTTATTTAACACCATACATTAATGGTAAAAGTATGTAGATATATTGGAGAATTGCTTGTAAATACTCTAAAATATTGTTTATATAAAGTAATGACTTATTATTAGGTTTATGCAAGGTATTATCCCATTATATTTTTTATACAGTAAAAAAACAGTATTTAACAGAAATTTACTGTAAATAGATTGGATAATCATAAAATAAATGCCTAAAGGAGGGTAATTGAAAGTTATTTGACATAATTTTTGTGTGTTTTACAATCAGAAATCTGTACTTTGAGAGGGAGTTCTTGTGGATGGATTGGATAATCTTGTGAACTTACCAAAGAAAACCGTATTAAAACAGCAGTTTTCAGTTAAATTGTGTACTTTTAAGGTATTTCTGCAATATTTCTTAATTTTGATAAAGATTTATATATTTTTTTAACATTCTAAAAATGTTTTATAACAAGATTTTTTTTTAATTCTACAATATTTAGACTGTAAAATACAGAAAATATTTACAGGAAATCTCTGTATTTAAAAAAAGAATTTTTCTGTAAAATAATGTAAGGTTTTTTACTGTAATTTGACGGTAAGTCTTTGGCAACTTTGCTGCCAGACTTTTTACCGTTTTTTTACGTTTTTTTTTTTTTTACAGTGTGGGTCTTTATAAGATCCATGAGGGGGGGGGGGGGGGTTGACTTGCACTAAACAACCCTTAGAGTAATTTGGGCCTAAAGGGAGCTACTTTCAGAACAAGTGTTTCCTTTAAGCACATTTTATATGGATTATTATAGAGTAAATTAAGGAGGAGAAGAAAGACTTTGTAAATTTTTAAGGTTCACTAAATGAGTATGGATGCTGGGATGGAGATCAGGTGCCACTGTGCTTATCACTCGCTCTCTCTACCATGAGTTTCCAGGGTTTTTAGCAGGCTTGCCAAGGAAAGTGGAATGGGCGCTGCATCAACTCAAACCAGGAGACTTGGTGCTAGTGAAGGACAGCAGGAGGAGAATGGACACCCACGGCAGTAAAGATAGCAGAGAGAGCTACATGGATTCACGCCACACACTGCAAGCAGGTTCCTGACCCGGAAAGGAGCAGCAGTCCG
Organism: Gymnocephalus cernua; assembly: GCA_023631565.1. Taxonomy (NCBI): domain Eukaryota; kingdom Metazoa; phylum Chordata; class Actinopteri; order Perciformes; family Percidae; genus Gymnocephalus; species Gymnocephalus cernua. The sequence goes on along the minus strand of JALJEH010000025.1, from coordinate 2,709,968 downwards.
GATCCAGAGTGGAGCAGCTAGGTTTGCGATAACCTGCAACAAGCGTCAACAATTTCCCTTGTGTCGCCAACGAGACAACTGAGAGTAAACCTGACAGACGGCGATTCTGTGCTACTCTCAGCAACCGACGAGAAGACTGCGTGGGAAAAGGGTGATAGCTTCACCTTGCATCAAAGAGTGAAAAACTGACCTACAAACTGGTATGGCCACTGATTAAACGTTTTGCAGGAAACAGCAGTGACACTGAACACTGCAGGAACAATTCACTCTGCACCTCTGTTCAGCAACGAAAACACACACACAGTTTAGGTACTGACGGACTGTTTGACTTCTCTGAGGCTTTAGAGGAGAGTGTATTTTCTTTCCACTTTTGTTCCCACAAAACAACTGGTGGTTGAGAAAAACGACAAATGGAGCAGTCAGACCGGAAACGACGGAAATGGTACCCTCCATGACAATTTGGGGGTTCAGAAATTGTGGTCTTTTTATTTTTTGTTACTGCATTTGTGGTGGTTGCATTTGTGATATTATAAAGATATGATAAACCATTGATTGACGTAATGACCTCTACTTTCATGCTTAACCCTTGCGACTATTTCTTGTGTAGGGAAGGGGGGGTTACATGGTGGGCGAGCTGAAATCTACATATGCTATGTTTACACAGTGAAAGACATACTTTATATACATATACATATATACATATTTTATATAGAAATAATTCCATCGCCCATATCTGACATTCCACATAGACAACCTTTGACCGAAACGCTTGAAATTATGACAAATCAATGGACTTCCTTGGCTAATATTGACGATGCATTTTCTACTAATATCTGGCTAGGTTTAGTTAAGAAATTCACGCGTGACTCAGGTTACAATCACTCATGTTATGTTTGTTCACTTTTTCCTCACCCACAAAAACAAGCGACTCCAGTGAAACCTCGGCCTTTGACTTTAAGGGAAGCCAATTACCAGGAGGGGTACACTTGCACTCCCTGTACACATGGATAGGTTCAGACACACAGAGGGTTTAAGCTTTAGCTCTGATTACAGACTATTTTTGTATTTTTATTATTCCTGATTTACACAGAGGATTTTTATTTTGTATTCCTCAAAGACCACTTGTGATTATATATATATATATATATATATATATATATATATATATATATATATATATATATATACATATATATACATATATATACATATACATATATATATATAGCTATATGGCCAAGTGCTTTAATCTTTAAAGTAATTTTTGTTTATGATTATTATTTTGTAATCAAAAGGGTGAAATGTAATGGCAAAAATACTTTTAAAGCACATTCTTTTATTAGGAGTAATCTGTTTACTGTATGTGTTAACTTAGAAAAAGGTTTCTAACAGATGAACAGCTAAAACTATAAACTCTGATTAACTGAAGACTGAAGTGTCTTTTCGCAAGGTCTTTACTGACGTGTGTTTAGAACAAGTTTAGATTAGGCGCCGTAAATGGAATCCTACAGTGTCTCTAAAACAGTTTTGTTTTCCCCCGGCAGCTGAGACAAGTGAAGGTGATATGTCTTGGGTTTAACTGGGCCAAAAGGCATGACATGACTCTTTGCTTTTTGTTTGTGTAACTGGGTCTTTGTAAGATCCATGAGGGGGGGGGGGGGGGAAGGAAGGCGGTCACCATTTGTTTTGTTTCTCTATATGTTGTTTTTTTCTGTGAGTTGAAACTCAGAACGCTCTTGCACTCGTATCGAGGTACAAGTTTTACGGCGTTTCTCCATTTGCAAATGAGAATAAACACTCAATAACCAGACTTTGGTTTCTGCTCGATGGTCTTCATTTGTTTCACTACAAGCTTTAAACCTTTTATTTACTTACCCCGTGTTGACCCGAATAACTTCCACCACAAGGGTTAAGGCAGTGCTGGAAAATAATCAGTCCCTCCAGAAAGGCGCAGTTTTTTTGTGATTGTTGCGTGCAAAAATCCTTGATTATGCGGCATGTTTTATTAAAAAATGCTTTGGAATATGCGGGATATTTATGCAATTTTATGCGATGAAATTGCGGGAACTTGCAAAAATTGTGGGATCTTGCAAAAGCTTGGATGGGTTTGATGAAAGAGAAAAAAAAGTGATTCCCCCAACACCCTGTTCTCACTAGGCAAAATGATGTCACTTCATAACATTCCCATGGCAACAGGGGGAAATGGCTGCTCTTGTGTGAAGTAAACGCAACATTTTTCAACTTTCTGCTAAGATATATGTGACTTTTTTTTACGAAAATGCGGGGATTATGAAATCATGTAAGCCCCGCATATTTTGCATATTATGCATTGAATTATGCAATCGCATAATCGCATTTTTCTGGAGGGACTGAATAATGGTGGCCACACAAAATATTAACTCTTTGGGCCCAATTTGGACATTTTCACTTAGGGGTGTACTCACTTTTGTTGCCAGCGGTTTAGACATTAATGGCTGTGTGTTGAGTTATTTTGAGGGGACAGCACATTTACACTGTTATACAAGCTGTACACTTAATACTTTACATTGTAGCAAAGTGTTATTTCTTCAGTGAAGACAAAATGAAATATTTACAAAAATGTAAGGGGTGTACTCACTTTTGTGAGATACTGTAAATATAAGTTATTAACAATGCTTTCTGCTGGCATTTCACCTCAACGCAGTTTTGGATTACAACAATTACAGATCCACAACTGACCCCTGGGTGACCCTTGCCACTTTCAAAGTACCTTACAATTATCACATCTGTGCAAATAATCTTCTGTAATACACTTGTTGGCTACAAATCTACTATTGATGAGGGTGGCTCCCTATCCCAATAATCTAGAAACAATATTCAGGACATTGTGATTAAACCTGGATTTATGCTATAAAACAGAAACTCAATGTTAAAGGTCCAATATGTAATTCTGACAGCTAGTGTTTAAAATAGTTACTGCAGTTCAAATTCAAAATACTCGAGAGAGTCGTCTCCCCCGCCCCTCCTCCCCAGACTCGGAGTTTACGGAGGTTGCCAGGCTGAGTCCGCGCAGCATCCACAACAATGCTTGTCTCACATAGCCAGACGTACTTCACAGCACAGCGGAGTAGCTAACGTTAGATACTTGCTGTATTGACAGTCATAGAAGCCCGTGCTCACGCGGAGCTCTGTACCCAACTGACAGACACACTTTTTCGGCTTAGAATTACAGTAGGAACCGCCAAAAACCCCACAACCTTGCCTTTCTCTCCACACACCAGACAGACGCACTTCCTCGGCTTAGAATTACGATAGGAACCGCTAAAAATAACACTACCTTGTCGTCCTTTTCCCCCCGACTGAAATACACACTTTATTGTCTTAGAAGTACGGCAACAATCGCTAAATACACTGCAGACTCACGGCCTTCTCTTCTGGATTTACAGCCCCCCTCTTGGCTTAAAATAACTCACCTACAGCGGGCTACGGCGTTGTAAACAGCCGTGGCCAGCTATGGTCCTCCAGTAACGTTACGTTAGCTAGATAGCAGGGTTAGCATGGTGGCGTTAGCCAGGACCAGTTACTGGCTGAGTCTCAATTGTTTTTTCAAGTAACCAACTCGTGTTTCTAGATATATAATTCAATGTGAGTACACAAATGTTGAAATGCTCATCCCTATAGTAGCTGTGATAAATTATCCTGAAGCTAATGCTTACCCGTTCAGGAGGAAATTAGCCAACTCTGTGTCCTTTTGGGCTGTGAGCTGTCTCCATCTTTCAAATACATCTCCAATATTAACCCAGGGTTTGTTACGTCTCTGGTCAAGCAACTGTTAGAAACATGCCGTTTTTTTATTCGAGTAGAATCTATCTCCGTTGATCCCGTTTGTTTGTTTGCTGCTTTCATGGCTCTACTACCGTTACAGCTGTAGCGCGCTGGTTTACCTGTTTACAGTTATATCTCGCAACCCGGCCTGGCTGTTAAACTGGGCAGTTGATAACAACACACAGACCAAAACATAAACATAAATTCCGTCACGGATCGTAAATTTCAAAAAGAAAAAAATACTGACTTTAGCATTGTTGTCAGAAAAGATAGTATTTCAGCCTAACATGTTTCCTTAATACCTGATGAGGCATTGATGTCATTTTTTGATACATATATTACATATTGGACCTTTAACTAACTCAGTGACCAGGGGGCTGTTTCACAAAAGTAGAATATATAAATCCAGGATAATCGATAAAGTGAGACATGACCTAGTCTAGTCTGTGCAGCCTGGCTTGGTGCGTTTCACGAAGGCCAAGCCAGGCTGAGGAGGAGCGACTAGGTCGAGCTGGGCTGAAGTAATTCGGATAGCTGCGCGTTCACGGATTTCCTTAACAGACCGCAAGGTCGATCACAGATTTACTGATGCTACAATGGAGAATAGCTTTGTTCATACACAAAATATAAGGTAAAAAAAACATTGGGGTGTCTGCTCCCTGTTGTTACATGAATGTACAGTAGTCTACATTTGGTTCAGTGAACTAAGACTATAATTAAGTAGGATTGTACAATTAGGATAGGTTTTTATAATTGTACAATTCTCCCAAATTATAGTCCCAGTTTACTGGACAACACAAATTGTGTGCTAAGAATGCCATTTTATTTATTGTTAAAGAACACAAAAAAATGAATCAACTAAAAATAATTTAAGGTGCATTGGTCCACTATAGAAACACACATGTACAGCACTTTATATATTGCCTTTAGTAACTGACTTCATTTAAAAACACATTTGGCAACTTTATCAGCCTTTATCAGTCATAATATATTCACCAAACTTCTGACAATATGAATAACAGTAATTAAATTAAAACAGTAACTAATTATGAAAAACAATGGTCACAACTTTAAATAATAACAGTACTGTAATGAACAGCAATATGCACCTGTTGTATTTTAATATAGGCTGATAACAAGAGGGTAAAACCACTGCTGAGTGAACAGAAAAGGCAGCAGGATTAATAAATCCTGGCTGTTAGCCTGGTCAGGAGCAGGCTAGCTGCACAGAATAAATCTCCATGGTAATTTAGGTGCCTCTGCTTTTGTTAAACCCAGTCAAGGCTATATTGAGCCAGGATAACTGGGAAATCCCGGCTTAATCCCTTATCTTGGTTTTGTGAAATAGCCCTCATGTCGGGACAAACAGCGGAAACCTCGAGCACGTGAAAGGTAAGAAGGCAAAGAGCGTCTCTGGTAAACGCTGCCTTTGTCAAGGTAGAAAGTACTAATAAAGTTGATACAGCTTCCTGTTGTGTTTTGATCCTCACTAATAGACAACCCAATGTGAAAGCTCTGGGGGAAAAAAAAGAAAATCTGCCTTGTTCCAGTAAATGACGTTGCTGCGTAATATTCATGTTCTTTGTAAAAGAAGCAGTGTGTAAAGATTAGGGCTGCACAGTTAATTGCAATTTTATCGAAATCGCAATATGAACTAGTGCAATATCCAAATCACAGTGGGGCGCAATATTTGTTAAAGGCAAAATATGTGTCTAATCGTTCTAAAAGGAAGTATTGTGGTGCTGCAGAGACGTCCTTGCCTACAAATCCTCTCCTAGACTACAGAAAACATCTTTCTTTGGTACAGATCCTCACAAAAATCACACTATAATCAATTACATTTTTTAAGATTTAATATTAGTCAATGAAAATGAGAATGATACAAACATGATAATTCCCTTCAATATCGTGAATCATATCGCAATATAAGTCAAAATAATCGCAATTAGATATTTTCCTCATATCCTAGTAAAGACTAGGGCTGCAGGATATGAGGGAAATATGCGATAACATTGTAGAATATCTCGATCAAGATATAACTTGTCAGTATTCAGCTAAAATACAACAAACTACTTGTTGAGTTTACACTATAAACTAACTAATGGAGTTTCCTTTTTATTGAACAAAGTGGAGTTTTCTGCTGATGATTTTCTTTCACCTAACACAATAAATCTCAGAGTGTCTTTAGAGATGCGTTTACTGTGCCGGTTGATATCAAGATGACGATAACAAAAAAACTTATTGTACAGCTCTATGACAGACCTTCACAGTGAAACATCCTGCGGTAACTCACCGGTGTTTCCTGACTGACGTTCCACCAGACTTGGTAGTCCGGCGCGTGCTCCACAGCCATCTCCTGTACCTCACTCTCCAGGGCGAGGGAGAACACCGCCTCCAAGCACTCAGCTGCAGAACTGAAGGGGAAGAGAAGGCAGAACAACTTCAGACAAAAGCTTGAATATTACAGGGAGAAAACTATTGGTTTTATTTTAATTAGTTTAAAACCTGCAGAAATGTATAGCGTCTGCAGATTCTGTGTGGCCCAGATTAGAAAAGAAATTTGCACGCAGAAACTGGAACTAATTTACCTAAACTTGACCGTTCTTCAGACGGTGGTGGAAACACAAACCGTCTGAAGGAACCTTTAAGTTCTTTAGAAGAACTCCCTGAGACTAAAAGTCCTAGAAACTTTGGGTGGAAACTAGGGCTGAAACGATTCATCGAGTTACTCGAGTTACTCGATTACAAAAATTCCTCGAGGCAAAAACTCTGCCTCGAAGCCTCGTTAAATTCCTATGACGCGCACTATACGCGCAGGGATCTGATTGTTCCACACGGACCGTTGTTCAGGAAGCACACTAGCGCGCGATACATTTTGAATTTAGTTAGCGCGATGGCGGAGAGTAAAGATGTCCAGAAACGGCAGAGAATGTCTAAAGTTTGGCAAGAGAACAAGGTGCAATGTGTCTACTGACCTGGCAGACCACAGCAGTACGACTTCAACATCTGAAACGTAAACATCCGCTCCACGCCGTTTCACCGAGCGTCGCTGAAACAAGGTAACGTCGCCTAAGCAGCCGCTGATTTTAATCGCATACTGTATTTGTAGCGATGTCGTGATGCGTGTTGACTAGATATGATGTTTAGCTTTGATGTTTTTAACTAGTAAACTTATTCACGTTCAATTGCAAGAGAGTATAGCCTAAAAATAAAACTCCACACACACACACCCTCGTCTCTCACTCTTCCGTGTGCGCGCGCACACACACACACACACACACACACACACAGGTTGCTAGGTTACCATAGAAAATAGGCTCACCCCCGAAATTATATATTATTTGTTGGTAGCCTAATGGTAAATGCTGCAGGTGTAGAAATCTACATAAAACAGATATTTCCTTTGATGTCAGGGCTAGATTACAGCATGAAACTTAATTAAATGAAATTGCCAAATGTTGGAGTTGGAATAAATACCTCTGTTCTTTTGAGAAATAAAAGCCAAATGCTTGATCATTTTACAGCCACATCATTTTCGTTATACATTATTTGTTTTGGTTGTTTCAAAACGCAAAAAAAATTATCCGATTAATCGATCGATTAATTTCTAGATTAATCGATTACAAAAAGAATCGATAGCTGCAGCCCTAGTGGAAACCCAGCTAGAGTGGGACTAGAGCAGCAAGGATTAATCCATTAGAGCTTCACTATTAAATCATTTGACAACTATTTTGAGTCATGTCATGGCGTTGTTAATCTTTCACAGTCAGTCTTTTTGTAGGTGTTTTTAAATGCATTTATAAAATAAAGGATTAACCTTAAGACGATGGCAGACCTCATTATTTGCACTAGCAAGCGTTGGAAATGGTTTCAAATTCCTTCCAGTGGCATTTTGTGTAAAATACTGTGGCTTCCCAGATCCTAATGCTGCGTTCCAGGCAACCCGTAACTCGTGTTTTCACAACCTTCTACCCGTGAAAGTGACCTGGAACGCCAGTCCAACCCGTAACTTACTACCCGTGAACTCATACCAGATCGTTGTACTCCCAGTTACAGTTTTTGACGTCACACACACATAAACAACAATGGCGACCCCCTGTTGATGCTGTACAGACGCCGGTAAAATAGAAATAAATAGACATAAATATGCAACGTAAAGTAATTCCGCACATTGTAATCAAAACAATACACACACAATTGTGTACTAGTACAGGTTATGTTTATTAAAAAGCCCAATATATGTCGCTGACTAGAAATCGCTAGTATCAGCTAGCCCTAGCTAACGTCAACGTTAGGTAGCCGCTAGCTAACGTCAGCGCAGCCACTAGCTAACGTCAACGTCAGCGTAGCCAATAGCTAACGTTAACGTTAGGTAGCCCAACCTGAACCCTGGAACGCTACCAAGTCGTGAGTCGTGGCTTGAAGTCTAAAAATTGTGTCTGGAACGCAGCATAATTCCTCCTCCACCTTCTCACCTGTGATCCCTTTCTAACCTCTGATTAGCACACAGGTGCAAACAAGCCACACACACACACACACACACTAAGTAATATGAATCACATTAAGCATTATTAATTCACACCAAACAATTGTCAACACATGGTTGGAACTAAAGCTAACGTTAGCTGTTAGCACAAGTGCTAGCTAGCTAACTGCTAATGTTTTGTACTTACAGTTTGACTAAAGTGAGCCGTGGTGTGGCCTTCAGGGAGCCAAAGTCTCAAAAGCTCAATAAAATGGGTTGAACCTGACATGGTCTGCCATACTTTTTATTTGTGTTTTTTCTGTTAACTTTGACCCTAACAACCAATAATTGGAGGGTCTGCTCTGCCGGAAATATCCAAATATCCAAAAACCAGTCCCCCCGTAGACTCCATGTCCTGTCCCCCAACCGTAGCCCAGCTGACCGGTCCCCTGACTCCAGCCCAGTTGACCTGTCCCCTAACTCCGTTTCAGCTGACCTGTCCCCGACTTCAGCCTAGCTGACCTGTCCCCCAACTCCGGTTCAGCTGTTCTGTCCCCCGACTGCAGCCTAGCTGACCTGTCCCCTGACTCGAGCCCAGCTGACCCGTCCCCTGACTCCAGTTCAGCTGATCTGGCCCTTGTCTCCGTGCCCGTCTCCGTCCCTATCACCATGCCCGTCTCCCTCCCTGTCACCGTGCCCGTCTCTGTCCCTGTCACCGTGCCTATCTCCGTCCCTGTCACCCAGCCCGTCTTTGTCCCTGTCACCGTGCCCGTCTCTGTCCCCCTCACGATCTGTGTCCCTATTACTTTCCCTGCCCCTAAGTCCGAGTCTGTCCCGTCTGTGTCTGAGTCTGCGTCTGTTCGGTCTGAGCCTGTCCTGCCTGTGTCTGTTTTGTTCGAGTCTGTCTCGTCTGTATCTGAGTCTGTTCTGTCCATATCTACAATATCCCTAGGAATCACTTTTTGAAATACTTGCAAATCAGGAGTTTTATTTTAAAAGAACATAACCAGTCCCCCTGTAGACTCCATGGTCGCGGCCAGTGTTGGTCAAGTTACTTGGAAATAGTAATTAGATACTGATTACTTCTCCAAGAAAGTAATCCAGTTACTTTACTGATTACTTATTTTCAAAAGTAATTAGTTACTTTACTAGGTACTTTACTGAGTTACTTTTCAAAAACATGATGCACGATTGCGCAGTTGGGAGTTCAGTTTTTTTTTCAGAGAGTTTCACATTCCTGTGCCAGCTTGTTAGGTGCTTGCTCAGATTTGAGTGGAATTTTTCACTGTAGATATGTTTTTTTCCCACGCAGAGTGTACAGCGGACGCTGATGTTTTTGTCACCTTTAACCGAGTCAAACTCAAAGTAATGTCGGTACTTCCAAGCATTAAACGCTGCATGATCCTGCTCTCTCCCGCGCTCCATGTTGTCTCTTGTTCAACAGTACACATGTTTGTGTTTACACTGACGTCGCGGCGCTCATACGTCATTGTCACTCACAAGACAGTCTCACAAAACAAAATCACGGTTAAGTAACGCAGTAACGCAGCCTGCTTACGGGGAAGTAACAGTAATCCAATTACTGTTTTTGCAATTGTAATCCCTTACTTTCCTCGTTACTTGAAAAAAGTAATCAGATTACAGTAACTGCCCATCAGTGGTCATGGCCAGGTGTCCATCCTATATAAATTGTTTGTGGATAATTCTGAAGAATCCTCTAATAGCAAAAGGCTGGAGTGGTCGCGTGATCTGAGCAGGGAAATCTCTGAAGCAGATTGGAAGACAGTTTGCCAATCAGCACTGATACAATTTAAATGGATTATGGGCACTTATATAACTCCTTCCCTTCTGCATCGTTTTAATAAGAATAACCCTGAACGATGCCTTAAATGTGGCCTAGAAGAGGGTACACTATTTCATTGTGGAACTGCCCAAAAATTAGAGAATTCTGGGAAAAGGTTGTAAAGACTTTGTCTGACATTACCCATGTGATGCTACCTCTATGCCCTAAGAGCTTCATCCTTTGTCCATTTGAGACAAGACTGTCCAGTGCTCATAAAAAAATTATCAATGTATGTTCACTACAGGCTAAACACTGTATTGCTACCTCATGGAAGAGCACTGAGGCACCTTCTGTGGGACTATGGTTTAAGAACCTCTCCAACTGCTTAGTCATGGGAAAACTAACTGACGCCAACAAGGGCTTTTACAAACTATGGGGACAATTCACTGAATACCTTGAGAATTACCAACCCAGAAGTCTACCGAGTAACTGATTCATGCTATTGTATTGTTTCATGCTACTGTATTGTTTCAAGTAAAAAGCAGGGTTGTTTTTTATCTTTTTTCTTTCTCTTAAGCAAGGTTGTATGTATGTGTAAGTGTATATATATGTTTAGGTGTGTACATGTACAGCTGCGGCGGGGAGCTGTGGTCTTAGGGTCTTAGGTGCCTCAAGGGGCGGTAACGAACACCATGGTGGACACCGGTGGTCAGGGAAGCCGTCCGACTGAAGGAGTCTTTCCAGGATATGTTATCCCAGAGGACTCCGGAGGCAGTTGCAAGGTACCGAGGGGCACGAAGGGCTGCAGCCTCAGCCGTGAAAGAGGCAAAGCAGTGGGTGTGGGAGAAGTTCGGAGAAGACATGGAGAAGGACTTTCGGTCGGCACCAAAGCGCTTCTGGAAAACCGTTCGCCACCTCAGCAGGGGGAAGCGGGGAAACATCCAAGCTGTGTAAAGTAAGGATCGGACGTTGTTGACCTCAACTGAGGAGGTAATAGGGCGGTGGAAGGAGCACTTCGAGGAACTCCTAAATCCAGCTGATGTGCCCTCTTTGTTAGAGGCCGAGCTGGAGGATGACGGGGGATTGTCATCCATTTCCCTGGTGGAAGTCACTGAGGTAGTCAAACAACTCCACAGTGGCAAGGCCCCAGGGATTGATGAGATCCGTCCGGAAATGCTGAAAGCTCTGGGTGTGGAGGGGCTGTCATGGTTGACAAGCCTCTTCAACATTGCGTGGAAGTCTGGGACAGTGCCAAAGGAGTGGCAGACCGGGGTGGTGGTTCCCCTGTTCAAAAAGGGGGACCAGAGGGTGTGTACCAATTACAGGGGTATCACACTTCTCACCCTCCCTGGTAAAGTGTATTCCAAGGTACTGGAAAGGAGGGTTCGGCCGATAGTCGAACCTCAGGTTGAAGAGGAACAATGCGGATTCCGTCCTGGTCGTGGAACAACGGATCAGATCTTTACTCTCGCAAGGATCCTGGAGGGAGCCTGGGAGTATGCCAATCCGGTCTACATGTCTCCCTAACTAGCTGATGTGTGGTGAGCGCCTGGCGTTGTAAGGCATTGTATGGCTGCCGTGCATCACCCAGGTGGGTGCTACACACTGGTGGTGTTAGAGAGCAGTTCCCCCAAGCGCCTTGAGTGTCTATGATAAAGCGCTATATAAATGTAATAAAATAAATAAATAAAAAATAAATGTGTTTTGTAGATCTGGAGAAGGCATACAACCGGGTCTCCCGGGAGATACTGTGGGAGGTGCTGCGGGAGTATGTGGTGAGGGGGTTCCTTCTCAGGGCCATCCAATCTCTGTATGACCAAAGCGAGAGCTGTGTCCGGGTTCTCGGCAGTAAGTCGGACTCGTTCCAGGTGAGGATTGGCCTCCGCCAGGGCTGCGCTGTGTCACCAATCCTGTTCGTAGTATTTATGGACAGAATATTGAGGCGTAGTGGTGGTGGGGAGGGGTTGCAGTTCGGTGGGCTGGGGATCTCATTGCTGCTCTTTGCAGATGATGTGGTCCTGATGGCATCATCGGCCTGTGACCTTCAGCACTGACTGGATCGGTTTGCAGCCGAGTGTGAAGCGGCTGGGATGAGGATCAGCACCTCTAAATCTGAGGCTATGGTTCTCAGCAGGAAACCAATGGAGTGCCTTCTCCAGGTAGGGAATGAGTCCTTACCCCAAGTGAAGGAGTTTAAGTACCTTGGGGTCTTGTTCGTGAGTGAGGGGACAATGGAGCGGGAGATTGGTCAGAGAATCGGCACAGCGCGGGCGGTATTGCATTCAGTTTATCGCACCGTTGTGACGAAAAGAGAGCTGAGCCAGAAGGCAAAGCTCTCGATCTACCGGTCAGTTTTTGTTCCTACCCTCACCTATGGTCATGAAGGCTGGGTCATGACCGAAAGAATGAGATCCAGGGTACAAGCGGCCAAAATGGGTTTCCTCAGGAGGGTAGCTGGCGTCTCCCTTAGAGATAGGGTGAGAAGCTCAGTCATTCGTGGGGAGCTCGGAGTAGAGACGCTGCTCCTTCATGTTGAAAGGAGCCAGTTGAGGTGATTTGGGCATCTGGTAAGGATGCCCCCTGGGCGCCTCCCTAGGGAGATGTTCCAGGCACGTCCAGCTGGGAGGAGGCCTCAGGGAAGACCCAGAACTAGGTAGAGGGATTACATCTCCACCTGGCCTGGGAACGCTTCGGGATCCCCCAGTCAGAGCTGGTTAATGTGGCTCGGGAAAGGGAAGTTTGGGGTCCTCTGCTGGAGCTGCTGCCCCCGCGACCCGACACCGGATAAGCGGACGACGATGGATGGATGGATGTACACGCACATACATATATGTAGATCCTGATAATCTGATAAGAGCTATGTGTATGGTAGGTTATGTATGTGGTGTTATGTGGTTATGGTATACTTTGGAAAAAAAACTCTAATAAATATAATTTTCAAAAAAATAAATAACTAAATGTAATTTGTAATTGTTTTCTAAACACTCATGGACGAAGTCGTACTTGAAGCCATGTTAATCTTGGAAAAATACGGTCACCGTAGGAGATACAACACACTTGGGGCTTGAAAGTTATACTGAGTTGGTTGTCATCTACACAGCACGGCAGCACGGTGGCCCAGTGTTTAGCACTGTGGCCTCACAGCAAGAAGGTTATGGGTTCAAATCCAGGTCCAGGTTTGCATGTTCTCCCCGTGTCTGCATGGGTTTTCTCCAGGTGCTCCGGTTTTCCCCACCACTAAAAATATGTTCCCCCATGCATTTGCGCACCACTCAGACACATAGAACTATATATAATATGGACCCAGTCACTCCGCTGTTTTTGACGGAGACAAGTGAAGTCTATTACCAGCACTTGGTGATGGTTGAGCGTTACTGCGCAGCTGCAAACTGAGCTTCCCGCCGTAGATGTGACGTGACCAACGTGTCTGCAAGTTGTAAGTCTTCTGGTAGCTGTGCCAAGAGAAATCTCAATCATTCCCAATCTTGCAGAGACGGAGAGCGTAGGTATATGTAAGGAGATAACATAGGCACAGGCTAATTATTGCTACACTTAAATGCTAGTTAACATTAGTAATTAAACTAAACAGCTAATGTACGTCGAAACTGCCTGCGAGCTTCTCCTGTACTATACAGTAATTCCTGTACTATGCGACAGTAAGTTGCGTGGTTATGACACAATCGTTAGCCTATTTTTATAAAAACGTCTGTTACGGAGCCATAACGTGAGGTACAAGGTAATGGAGCCTTTCATACATTGCCGTGTTTCTTTAGAAATAAACGAGGGACAAATGAATTCTTGAAACGCTTCAGATGTAAAGTTATTGGCAGTCGAAGTGACGCCAAAATGAATGGCAGTGAATGGGATGCTAACGGGGAGTGATGGCTTATTAGCATCAAAATTCACTCTGAGGAGAGAAGCCTGGCCCCTTGCTCAGACACTGCAAATTGTCACCAATGAAAAGGGAAGTCTGTAAAGGATTCTGGGTGATTAGGGATGTAATTCTTAATTTCCGGTAGCAACCTCTTCAGGGTGTCCAGTCAGAACACAGAAACCAGGCTTGCCAAAGTTGTTCAAAGTTTTATTTCACAAGAAGTCTTCACACCCACAACACAGAACAGATGAATCAGGTGAATGAAGTGTGGGAGATTGGGTGTGGTTCAAAAATAAACAACAAAAGACAATTACTGTCAATGCAATGCCCTGTGAACAATATTAGCAACTAGCATGTCCTAGCATTAACATAGCAACATGGCTAGCAATGGCTAACAATGAAACAAATAAGTAACCTAGCATATTAGCAACTAGCATTAGCAGGGCTCTCAAGTTTTGAAGACAGGCAAGAGTGACATTATTATATAGTTTTTCTGCGTGAGAAATACAATGTGTGGCGGGAGTGCGTGACAAAAGACCAAAATGAGTGACTGTCACGCTCAATGCGTGACACTTGAGAGCCCTGCATTAGCATAGCAATATTAGCACAAACAAATTAGCACACTTTTGCCGATAGCTTAACAAACTTAACGTGGTGCCTCTAGTAAACAAATGTAAAGTTAAAGCTAGAAATATGCATCAAGTTACTGCTATCAACTCACCATTAGATGCACGCACACCAAACAGCTAAACTGCAAACTGAGTCTACCTGCTGCTGCACACGTAAATGACTCTGAAAAGGGGGTCCTAACTCTTGCTACGGGCCTTATGCCGCTAGGTGGCCAACTAAGTGCCTGATCAAAATTAATAATTAGACCTATTCACAGGAATGGAATAACGCTGCATGACGAAAATACAAAAACAAGAAAACAAAAACAGAACTGACTGAACACATAACTCAGCTGATGGCCTTTGGCTACGTTACGTAATGCTACGTTACGTAACGCTACGTTACGTAACGCTACGTTACGTAACGCTACGTTACGTAATGCTACGTTACGTAATGCTACGTTACGTAATGCTACGTTATGTAATGCTACGTTATGTAATGCTACGTTACGTAATGCTACGTTACGTAATGCTACGTTACGTAATGCTACGTTACGTAATGCTACGTTACGTAATGCTACGTTACGTAATGCTACGTTATGTAATGCTACGTTGTGAAGTTTTTATATTAAGTTATGCTATGTTACTTTATGCTATGTTATGTTATGCTATGTTACGTTACGCTATGTTACGTTTACGTTACGTTACGTTACGTTTACGTTATGTTACGTTATGCTATGCTATGCTATGCTATGTTACGCTATGCTATGTTACGTTATGCTATGTTACGTCACGCTATGTTACGTAACGCTATGGTATGCTATGCTATGTTACGTTACGCTATGCTACATTACACTATGCTATGTTACGCTATGTAATGTCACACTATGCTATGTTATGTTACGTTACGCTATGCTATGTTACGTTATGCTATGTTACGATATGCTACGTTATGTTTACGTTATGCTGTTACATTATGCAACGTTACGTTATGCTGTTACATTATGCAACGTTACGTTATGCTATCTTACGTTATGTTATGTTACGTTACGCTATGCTACGTTACACTATATGGAACGCCCTATCGATCACAAATCGCCACTTTCCTAGCACGTTTCGACCGACAGGACGACGTTTTTTACGTCGTCTGATGGCCAAACGCCGTAAAAAGCGCCGTGGAATGCTCCTTTAACGCCGTTTTTTACGTGGCTCGGTACGCGTCACGTCATATGAAAATATATGAAAATGAGCTCCACCCTGTCTTTTCCGAAGCCAATACATTTGGACTGTTATCACCCAATCAGTAAAGGACAAGAACAGACAAGATTAATCCAACCCTGATCTAACTCAGCACAAGTTTGAGCAAAGCTCTGTGGATTTTGGAGAGGTTTTTCTCATTTTTTTCAGTCTATTTTTCATTTTCTTTCAATTTCTTTTGTTGAGATGAAGAAGGTGAATCAACGTCAGTATGCTGTCAGGTGGAGAATATTGGAAACTTTGCACGCAAAGTGCAAAAGGTAGGTAGCAAGACACTAATAGGCTATAATGTAAGCAATAGCTAGTCGTTTTTAAATCTTATTTATCCCATGTCAATAAATTAAACTCGTGGGAGTTCATGTTTGTACTTTGTAGTTGTCATAACACTTACCAGTAAGGACAATTGCGTTAATGAATGTAAATGTGAAGCTTACAGTGCCTAACAGTTTACATTAGCTTGTAGTTTACTGCATACATGTAACATTAGCTCATTGTGCAGTAGCTTCTAGCTTTCTAACAAATGCAGTGATAAATATGATCAGCAACTACAAGGTAAACGCTACCAGCTAATCAGCTACCAAAGGCAGTATTATATGCAGTAAACTGCAAGTGAGAAATAGTACTGTAAACACACAAGCTACACAACCAACATATGAAAAGTCATAACACCATTAATAAACACCCACTAACACAGTAAAGGTAACTAGGTGTAAGTGTGCTAAAGGGTCAGCAGTTGTCATACTTTGTACTTGTCATTACACTTACCGGTAAGGATAATTGCGTTAATGAATGTTAATGTGAAGCTTACAGTGGCTAACAGTTTACATTAGCTTGTAGTTTACTACATGTAACATTAGCTCATTGTGCAGTAGCTTCTAGCTTTCTAAAAAATGCAGTGCAAAATATGATCAGCAACTACAACAAGGTAAACGCTACCAGCTAATGAGCTACCACAGGCAGTATGATTATGCAGTAAACTGCAAGTGAGAAATAGTACTGTAAACACACAAGCTACAAGGCTACAACCAACAAAAGTCCTAACACCATTGATAAACACCCACTAACACAGTAAAGGTAGCTAGGTGTAAGTGTGCAGGTTAGATAACTACTGGACTAACTAAAGCCTTCTCCTTCTGTCTGCAGTCTGGAAGCAACACCATCACCGGCTGCTGAGTCGGATCGCCGCTTCATGTTGAATAAACTTGTGTACAGTGTATAGCTAGTAATGTTTGAATAAATGTCATAATCAAGATACATGTTTCGTTAATGTCTTTTTGGTGGCATCTGAATATAATAATTCAGTTAGAAGTTTACTGTGTCCAGGTCTAATTAGATGGAAAAATAGACATTGAAAAACTATTTATATACACACCCAAAAACTTAAAGACACAGACAAACCAGTTTATTTTTTGAATGGCAATCTCTAATATAGCAAATAATGTATTCAGCATCTCTTTGGGCCTCCGTCTCCCTGCTGGTCTTTTGCTTTCCCTCTAAACATGTTTACCGTTATGAATGCTATAACGTAACGTTATACTTTTACATTGGTAAAAACTACTCATACATTTTAGCTTTCATTTAACGTTGCTAGGTGCAGCTGTGCCTCCCATGTTCCTTTGCAACATTCTGTCATACACCTTTATCCCTTGAACCACCGCAAAAACAAAGAACACAACACCTTTAGTTTACTTACAGTACATCATCAAGTGTCTCATTTTAACCCTTTTCCCCCTAACTTATTGACAATCTTCACTTCAGTGTTTTTATACTGTATGTATTTAACTTCCAGTATTTATTAACTCTATTGGCAGGCATCAATGTAGCACCTCTGGCCCTAACCTGATTGGGTAGATGAGACACATCACTCTTAGGTCCTATAGGAGAATACACTTGGAATAGATGACTCACGAAGTGAGTAAGTGTTGTGGGTTAACAGTTGACAATGTTAAAGCTTGTCACCATGAATCAACAAACATTCACAGACAATACTGTATGTATACCAAAATAAAATAAAGCTCTTAATTAAAATAATAAACAATAGAATGAAGTCCCTTTTGAGTTGGGTGTTCCAACTGTATCACTCCTCTGTATTGAGGAAATGTTCAACCTCCAAGTTAGTGCTGGGTGGTATGACCAAAACGTATATCACGTAGGGGTGTAACGCTATGCAAAAATCACAGTTTGGTACGTACCTCGGTTTTAAGTCACGGTTCGGTTAATTTTCGGTACAGTAAGGGAAAGGAATGCAAACATTAAACTGCAGGTTGTTTATTACTATAAACTTTTTTTAACAATTTGTTTACACTTTTTTAAACAAATATGTACAATAGTCTGAATCCAACGTATGAGCATTATTTGTCACTTTTAAAGCTGCTTCTTCTGTTAATCCTGTTATTTCCTCACAAGCAGTGTAGCATTAAAAGGCTATTTTTTTGGCAGAGTCTGGTGTAGTGCAATGGTACAGACAGCGGCCTCGTTCAGTCACAGCTGCAGAATGAATCCTAGGTAACAACTTATATTTGGAGTTTTTTTGCATAAAAAAAATGATTTCTCTGGCCTCAGGCTGGTATCTAGTGAAAGCCTGCTTAGTGAGTAGCAGTGTACCTCCAGGGCAGAGAAAAGGTGACCCGTCCTGTCCCCGTGTTCTTATCGTACTCCACCCTCTCCACCTCTCCTCCTCCTCTGCTGGGCCTGGAGAAGCTCAGCTCCAGCCGGTCCACTACCCTCTCCTCCGGCATGGGGGGGGGGACGTTGGACAGCTTCAGCTCCTTTCTGGACACATCGAGGTGCAGCTACAGTACAGGGGTGACAACAGCAAACACTCAGTATCAATATGTGAAGAGTGGAGTGCTGTCAGCGTGGATGGATTGTCTGATTCTCTGAGTCCAGCCTTTAATAAAGCAGCACTGGTGTTGCACGTGTGTGGAAAGCAGTGGAGCACACAGAAAAGTCTTCTCTGCTGCTCACTGGACTATTAATTAGTTAGAAAACACTTTGTAGTGGGCGTACTTCTGGAACATGAAAGCTGCGTGGGGAAATGATAGCTACGTATCAGATGTTAGCCCAACAGCTCAGTCTAACTTAGGGCTGCAGCTAACGATTCTTTTTGTAATCGGTTAATATCGAAATTAATCGATCGATTAATCGGATTTTTTTTTTTTGCGTTTTTAAACAACCAAAACAAATAACGCATAACGAAAATGATGTGGCTGTAAAATGATCAAGCATTTGGCTTTTATTTCTCAAAAAAACTTTATTTATTATTGCAACTCCAACATTTGGCTCCAAAACTAGGCCCATTTATTGCAATTTATAAGTGCCATGTGCCAACAATTGTATAACAATACAATCAAGTCAACTTACTGTAAAACATGTATAACATGTAAAACTATGAATACAAACTTAAATAGTAAACACCATTTGGCCTTAGTTTTGTCTTCTTAATACATTACAAAAAAGGATGGCACCTTCTGCAAATTACCCACCTGAGAACAAAAAATGAATATAAAATATCAAGCCAAACAGGTACACAATGTATACAATTTATACAAAAAATAAATGTAAATAAAACAATTATAAATAAGAATCCGACTTTTTCAGCTGTAATCTCAAAACAAACAAAATGTTTCTAGATGAGGTAGAGAGAGTAAGTGTGTGTGTGTGTGTGTGTGTGTGTGTGTGTGTGTGTGTGTGTGTGTGCAGGCGTGCCGTGCATGAGGAAGAGTGAGATACGAGGGTGCGTGTGTGTGTGTGTAGGTTTTTTTTTTTAGGCTATACTCTCTTGCAATTGAACGTGAATAAGTTTACTAGTTAAAAACATCAAAGCTAAACATCATATCTAGTCAAACCGCATCACGACATCGCTACAAATACATTATGTGATTAAAATCAGCGAACATCAATGTATAGGCTTAGGCTACGTACGTTACCTTGTTTCAGCGACGCTCGGTGAAGCAGAGTGGGAAGCAGAGTGGAGTGGATGTTTGCGGTTCAGGTGCTGAATCATTGAAGTTGTACTGCTGTTGTATGCCAGGTCTTTCTTGCAGTAGACACATTGCACCTTCTTCTCTTCCTTTTTTAGAACGTAATGATCCCAAACTTTAGACATACGCTGCCGTTTATGGGTAACTGTACTCTCCGCCATCGCGCCAGCTAAATTCACGCGCTAGTGGTGTGCATCCTGAACAACGGTCCGTGTGGAACAATCAGATCCCTGCGCGTACGGTGCGCTTCATAGGAATTTAACGAGGCTCTTTACTCTGACCATCTGCTCTCTCTGTGTGTGTGTGTGTGTGTGTGTGTGTGTGTGTGTGTGTGTGTGTGTCTCTCAAACTTAACAGCAGGATCCATCATTATTCTTTTTGGTTTCACTTCCACAGTCATGTTCTCACAGGACACAGAGCACTTGGCAATCTTCAGGACCTGTGAGGCCACTGCAGGATGGATGGATGGACACACACACACACACACACACACACACACACACACACACACACACACACACACAGAGAGAGAGAGTGAGAGAGAGACAGACAGACACAGACATTTTAAGTTATTTAAATTCACTTTCACTTTGCTTTCCCTCTGATGCTAGCGGAGCCTCCGTTTGTTCCTTAGCCCCTGTTAAAAGACAGCAAACACAAGAAAAATATGTTTACCGTTATGAATTCTATAATGTAACGTTATACTTTTACATTGGTAAAAACTACTCATACATTTTAGCTTTCATTTAACGTTGCTAGGTGCAGCTGTGCCTCCCATGTTCCTTTGCAACATTCTGTCATACACCTTTATCCCTTGAACCACCGTAAGAGCTGAGCAAAAACAAAGAACACAACACCTTTCATGTAACGTTACTAGTTAAGTTAAAGGTACAATATGTAACATTTCTGCATTAAAATGTCTAAAAACGACCATACCTATGTTATATGTATATTTTGAGTTGTGTAGTTACACTCTCAAAAATGTTTCCACCAAACTTCAAACCCAGAGAAATCTGTTTTTTTTTTTTCAGACACGCATTTCCTTTCCTTCCTAGTAGCCCGTCAGTGGCGTCATATAACCTTTCACCCTCTAGTTCCTCGCAACTTCCTTGAAAACACGAGCACCCAGATGATACGTTTCAGCATAATTGTAAATCATACAATAGGCTCGTTCAAGATGAACTGCGCCTCGCCTGTAAAGTGGACGAGAGCAGGCGGCAGCAGCGGGGGCGGTGACAAAAGTCCGCTGTGAAGTCGGACAGTTTCCAGCCGCATCCAGCAGCCTGCAGGCTGAACAGGAAGTCACAGAAACACTGTGGTCCGATTCTGATTTAATAAAATGTTATCAGACCCATATATCAGCTTGTACACAGTCTCCAGTTGTTTTATTATGACAGAGTAGCTGTCAAAATGCTCTACATGTGATCTGTTGCTGATTTTAATAACAACAGACTGTAGATGATCCTAATCTGAACAGATTTAGTCTCTCTGACTTCCAAACATAACTATCAGCCACACAGCATGTGATTTGTACAGAATAAGCCTTTAAATCAGACACACAGCAGTTAAAATCCCTCTGATTCAAAATCAATAAAAAGTTTATATAAAACGTCATCATGTTGTCGATTCTGAACCAATCAGCTGTTAGATCAGCTGAGAGGCCGGCGTTTCCCAGCATGCCTTGTGTCCGCCTGGGTCTTGCAGTTGGTGAAAAGCAACTGCGCTACCTGCGTCTCAAACCTGCGGCCGCCTTGCTCTCGTGAGATTATCGTTGCTACGTATGCATGACGTCAGAGCAAGTCGGGATCAAGTCGGACACAAATCTAACCGGCATGCAACGGGCGGCGATCGATTCTGCGCAGATCTGGCTCATCTCGAACGAGCCTAATGTCACAGAAAGAAATACTCCTAACCATAATACTGCTTTTTCTGCCACGCAGCATCATTTTGTGATTGATAACATGCCACTTTGCAACACAGTAATACAGCAGATATCTTATTTATTGATACATATCAATATTGATCCAGTTTAACGTTACTACAATGTGTTGGTTGACAAATAGCTAACGTTAATGCTAGCTAGCTAATGCTTGGTGGATAACATTATAAGGTTAACACATCGTTCAACACGCTCATAAAGTTATTAGTAGCATGATTGTTATCACCACGGATAAAAGCAGCGCTGGGCTAACCCACGAATGAGTTTACCAGTAATGTTAACGTTAGCTGTATAGATTAGACGACTAATCTAATGCTAATTTAGCCAGCTAGCACCCGGTCTGTCTGCCTGGGATAAGAGCTGACAACAGCCGGGACATGTAGCAATAGCCAGTTACCGTTAGCCCACAGCCAGCCAACAGCCGGCCACCATTACACCAAGCCATACAGTAACTCCGGCGCCGGGTGCTTACGACGCTAACGGCAGTTTAATGAAGCATCGGGAAACAGACCATATCAGACCCAGACCCGAGTCGCAACACCAGCCATCCATAGCTAATGCTAGCTAGCTCTATGTCTCCGTTAGCGCTATCTACCGGTGTTCATGCCGAAAATCTCCTCCCTACCGAATTTCTCACCCCTTCGCGTTTAGCTGTCTTTACAGTTAGCTAGTTAAATTAACCCGACAATCACCTAAACGAATAGTTAAGATTAAAGAAAAGTTAAGGGGGAGATCGTTTCGGGCCACTTGGAGCAGCTCTGCTGCTGCACATGGGCCGTCCTCGGCTCGCCGTCCCGGGAGATTCCCTTTTTTAAATTGTTAAAAATATAAAACACAAAGAATGTCAAAAGAAACTTGGTGGTGTGTTAGGAATTACAGCACTGTTGCTTGCATTTTAGCTAGCTAGCTAACTGGTCAGCTACCAATACAGATCGAATAATGAAAAATGAAATTTTGGGGGAAATGCAGCTATGGTTTTAGAATGACATGAATAAACCTACTAAACGTAAAGTGAATACATTTGAATGGGTAAACTTGTACGTGAACAGATGCATTTTAATCGGCGAAGGTGTCAAAAGTCCGTGTTTACAATCCATTGTTTTGGCCTAGCGGCAGAAAGTTACATATTGTACGTTTAACATCCTACAGCTACAACTGATAAACACACACATTTCTAAATCTCTGCTAACGTTACGCATATAGCTACAGTAACGGCTTATAAGAAGAGATGAAAATGCCACGCGACATTAAACTTTACAAACACAAAAGGCACACAAGACATGGCTAACAGCCTAATGGTAAATGATTAGCATGGGTGTATTCACTTAGCTTTGCACGGTAGTTAGCTAGCAGGCTAGGCAACAGTTAGGCTGTGGCTTTAAGAGCCGACAACATAAACACATTTAAAGACATTTTAAGAGAACTTACCCGAATGAAAATGCAGAGAACACACTCTTATCGACTGGGAAATGCGGAAGTTTCCTTCCTCTGTGTTTTTTCGATGTAGCTAGGGGTACGAAAAAACGGTGGTTTCTACGGTTTCCACGACAATCGTGTGAGACACCGGAGCAGTTTTTTTACACAACAGTGTCTTCCAGGCATTCTAAACTTGTGAATTATCTTGAATCTAGAATAGTGAAAAACATAATTCCAACAAAGACCTCCGCAACCAACGGATAAACAACACGAGCAGCTCAAAATGGTAGTTCTCTTCTTCTTTTCTTCTTCTTCTTCTTCTTCTTCTTCTTCTTCTTCTTCTTTCAGGTTTATTGGCGGTTGGCAAACCAACTTAAGGTGCATTACCGCCACCTACTGTACCGGAGTGTGTAATATCAAGACTTAATTAAAAATGAATATCAATTAAGTAGGTCTAGGTTACAGTCTTATAATAATAATAATAATAATAAAACAAACTATACTTTAGGATCTAATCCTGCAGACTTAAGAAAACTAAATAGAGCTTTGCAGCACTCCCTTGAGTCCTTACCCATCACTAAAATCCCTGCTATGAATTCCACCCCCGTCCTAATTCATATATCTTATCACGAAAGATGTTCCTCTCTGAATCATATTTTCTAAACTTCAGGAGGACATGCTCAACATTCTCAGGAACATTACAGACCTCACACTTATCAGACAAATTTTGCTATTATATACAGTCATGGCCAAAAGTGTTGGCACCCCTGAAATTTTTCCGGAAAATCAAGTATTTCTCACAGAAAAGTATTGCATTAACACATGTTTTGGTATACACATGTTTATTCCCTTTGTGTGTATTGGAACAAAACAAAAAAAAGGAAAAAAAAGCAATTTGGACATCATTGCACACAAAACTCCAAAAATGGGCTGAACAAAATGATTGGCACCCTTTTAAAATTGTGGATAAATAAGATTGTTTTGAACTATCCATCGACATTTGAATGAAATGAAACAAGACTGAAGCAAGACTACAGTTTGCCAAAATGTACTTGAGTAAGCCAAAATCCTTCTGGGAAAATGTCTTGTGGACAAATGAGACCAAGATAGAGCTTTTTGGTAAAGCACATCATTCTACTGTTTACCAAAAACGAAATGAGGCCTACAAAGAAAAGAACACAGTACCTACAGTCAAATATGGTGGAGGTTCAAATATGTTTTGGGGTTGTTTTGCTGCCTCTGGCACTGGGTGCCTTGACTGTGTGCAAGGCATCATGAAATCTGAGGATTACCAAAGGATTGTTGGGTGACCCCAAACATACTTCAAAAAGCACAGAGAAATGGATGACATCAAAGCGCTGGGGAGTTCTGAAGTAGCCAGCAATGAGTCCAGATCTAAATCCCATTGAACGCCTGTGGAGAGATCTTAAAATTGCTGTTGGGAAAAGGCGCCCTTCCAATATGAGAGACCTGGAGCAGTTTGCAAAGGAAGAGTGGTCCAAAATTCCGGGTGGGAGGTGTAAGAAGCTTATTGATGGTTATAGGAAGCCAATGATTTCAGTTATTTTTTCCAAAGGGTGTGCAACCAAATATTACGTTAAGGGTGCCAATAATTCTGTCCAACCCATTTTTGGAGTTTTGTGTGCAATGATGTCCAATTTGCTTTTTTTCCTTCTTTTTTTTTGTTTTGTTCCAATACACACAAAGGGAATAAACATGTGTATAGCAAAACATATGTTAATGCAATACTTTTCTGTGAGAAATACTTGATTTTCTGGAAAAATTTCAGGGGTGCCAACACTTTTGGTCATGACTGTAGCCTAAAGGTTGATTTTAAGCCAGTAGATAACATCTCCTCATTCTCAATTATGTTAATAAAAGTAGGGGGAAACACAGATGTTATTTACTTAGCTAATATGTAGCTACAATACAGCAATCTCAATCAACACTAGCTCATTCATTTTGTGAATGAAATGTGGACCTGAGAAGAATCAATCATCAAGATTTAAAAAAAGAAGCCTGAAAGGATAAACTTTATGTGATGAATCTAGAATATATGAAAGTTTCACTTTTTGAATAAAGTTAATAAATAAACTTTGCCACGATAGGCTACTCTATTTTTATGAAATGCATGTATCTACACAAATGGTTTAGTGATTGTGTGTTAGTGCCACATAGGTTTGATTAGGCTAATGAAAGGAGGAACAACAACTCAGATGTAGTTTATTACTTTAATATGCTTTAGGATTAAATCAGAAAAGCATCCCCATATGCAACTGCCTCATAAAATCACCTAATCTTGGTTTCAAATAGACTGAAGCACAATAGCGAAATCTAAAAAGACAGGATCTGGACTGTTTTCTTATGAGTGTGGAAAGTATATGAAAACCTAACTGTGGTAGGGCTGCTGCGCCTTTCAACGGGCCAGGAAGTCCATACACAATGTCATGAAGATGGCTGAAAAGATAATCAGATACATAGATATACATAATTATGCTCTTCGTGGAGAAGTTATACCAGACCAGGTTTCAAGGTGCATCATGTAGGAACACACTTTCTGTTCTGCCTCCAGTGGTCTGAGTGGTCTGTGTTGCTGCATCCAAACCAAGACCTGCAGAATCAAAGCTTACACACAAGTTGTCCATTTGCTGAACAGTCAGTTGAAAATGAAAAGATGTCGTTAGCGCCCCGCCCCCAGAGATCCCCCTTCCACCATTTTGAGCTGCTCATGTTCATTATTTATGTTGGTTGCGGTCTGTTGCAAATTTGTTTTTCACTATTCTAGATTCTAGATAATTAACAACCCTTATGTGTTGTTTAGAGATGCAGTTACACATTTTCTCCAGCAGAGTGCGCTTGGCACAGGGTGATCGCATTAGCAGTGAGCGGTACCTGAAGTCCCTACTTTTGTAGCTGGGGGGGTACTTTTGAATGCAACACCTAGATCAACAGACGGTGTTACGGTTTAACTGGTTTTTGAATTAACTGGTGATAGAGGCAGATGTGGTGTAGGCGTGGCCTTTCAGGACCCATTCTGTCCGTGCCAACTAACCAGGAAATAAACATACGGATCGCTTCGTCTCTATTTTACCGATATTTCACATTCAATTATCGGTGTGAAAATTGAAGACAAACGAGTTGCTGAACATCTTCGTCCTGACAGACATGCATGCAAGCATTAGCCGTTGTCGTTACGAAATATCATCCGCTGTCTGCGAGTGTGTCACTCACTGCAAGCCACGGAGACACCCAGATCGTAGTCTACACTACACATTACTACTCATTTTACAAATTTGGACAAGACTGTCAAACTCCCATTTTATAGCGATTTGGATATTATCTAGAGGATCAGGTGTTGAAAAGTGACATCAGGTTTGTGCTCGTGTCTTTATTGTTGTTAGCTAGTTTGTTATCTATAATAGGCCTACCAGCGTTTTATAACTCACTAAAGCGTTTACTATGAATGTCACTAGATAATCTAAAGAAATCGGTGTCTCCGTGCCGTGGTTTACAGTCAGAGACCGTGGTAGAGACACAACGTTACTCGCCAGACGAGTGACATCTTCCTAACGTAAACGGCTCATTTGTTCATGTTTGTCTGTCGGGTCCTAAACTACTGTCCCAGCAACCCGTTCCTACAGTAATGTTTCACAAGACCCCGACAAATGAATGACTGTGAAAAAAGTGGCGAATTGATCAGAATTGTTTACTGCAACCTCGCCTGCTGCAATACATGCAACCAGTTAATTTAAAACCAGTTAAAACGTAACCCGACGGTAGTAGGCTACCTGCTGTGACACAAATTAATCTGGGCGCACTGCGCTCTGTTTTGCTAATTTTAGCGATCTAAACTCTGTGTTCGAGCTGCGGCGTCAACAAACACCTCAGACTGTTTAATGTGTTTTGTAATTAGGTTTATTGAAACAGGATTATGACACAAATAAGTGACAACATGAACATTTGAACGATTTATTTACGTTTGCAGTATTTCAAACAGGCATCGATCTAGCCACCTACATGATCGTTCCTGCAGAGTTTCTCATGGCAAGCCTACGTCGCATCTGAAGTGTCACCAGTTAATTCAAAAACCAGTTAAACCGTAACAACGGCAAAGCTAACGGATCGAATGGAGCATTTCTCAGTACAAATAGACACAAAACAGTTCCAAAACCTTGATTAATTCAGTTATATTGAATTGTTTTGGTATTGATAAGTTGCTTGTTTATGTCGCGAGCTGTGAACCTATTAGATTTATAAATGTCTTTGAACTCCGGTGAGTAGCCACATGTGTCGCATGATAATATGTTGTTTTGCTAGCCATTGTGACAAGAGAATAAATGATAAAGGTTGTTTAGGTTGCGATACTTTTGCCATAAAACCAAACGGAGTTATATGAAGGTTTTCATGTACTTTGGTGTTCATTATGTCATTGTGTTTGTGTAAAGTAGATCGCTAAAGCTATCGCTAATCGCTAGCTACGATGCTAACGCTAGCGGCTAATCTATATTGCTAGCTAGTTGGTTGGTGATCAACTGTGCTAATACATGTTATGCTAATCGTCAAGATAATTGCTAGTTCTGTTTAGCAAAGGAATAGACATGGTGGTAAAACCTTAAAGGAGCATTTCACTTATTTTGTTGCTTCTAGAGCACCTTGATTAGCAGAATGAATCCACTTTAAATGTGATTAACTCATTCTGTTTGTTAAAATGCACTTGTTTAGTGAAGTGAAGGAATAATTATATTCACTGTTAATGTTTAAATTGTGAAATATTAAAAATGTATAGGAGGAATGTTTACTAAGAAAAGTGGTTTAAAAAGATAAATAATTAATTGTTTACTAAAATACCATGACATGGTAAATAGTGATAAGTAATTCTTTGTAGTTGAAATATTAATTGTTGTGATACATGACAATTCATTTTGTATAAGTCTATGCTTGTTTTGATTAAGAAGTTGATGTAGTCACAGTAGAATCAGATAACTTACAAGTCTGCACTATTTGTGCAGTTTTTTTTTTTTTGTTGAGTACCAGAAATACTGATGAACTGAAAGATGGCGAGCCTTGCCCAGCAGATCTGTGGACGGAGTTGGATATGTTGCGGCCAGCCATGAAGACTTTTTTACAGAGGACTTGGATTTGCAGATTCATTCATTCTGACACAGATAAGAAACACACTAACCTACCCCGGTAGTAGCATTGACCTTGAACACACATATCCCCCCAAGACTGAACTCTCTCTTGCAGTAGTGCTGGGCGGTATACCGGTTTACTGGTATTAATTTCCAGTATGATATGAATTTTTATATATTGTGATACCGGTGCATTGCCGCAGAGGGCACTAAGGCCGAAGTAATCTGCAAGTGAATTGAGAACGGGAGCTCTGTTAACTGTGTACCCTTCTCACTCATGGTAGTAACTTTATAACACAACAATTAATAACCCACAACTAACTATCTTTAACAGGATAAAACACCATAGCATACAACTATTTGTGACTTTAACAATTTCTAACACTAGCCAGGTAGCATAACAGTCTGTTAAGCTGGGAGAGGCTCCAGTCGCTACTGCACATTCAAGAACAGAGAAGAAAGTTAGAGGATGAAGAAAGACCGGAGATAAACCAGAACAATGTATGTTCAAGAGAGGAGCCGTCTGTTGTTCCGAATTTTTTTGTTTCTAAAAAATCGGATATAATCAGCCACTGTGGTTGCCCGTTGCTAAAATTACTTGGTTGCGCTAACGTTACTCGGCTTTTTAGCTGAGCTGGACCAAAGAATATTCAGATCACTCTGTCAAGTTTACAGGAAGTGATGTAATGTACCATTGCACTACACCAGAATAGCCTTTTAATGCTACACTGCTTATGAGGAAATAACAGGATTAACAGAAGAAGCAGCTTTAAAAGTGACAAATAATGCTCATACGTTGGATTCAGACTATTGTACATATTTGTTTAAAAGTGTAAACAAATTGTTTAAAAAAAGTTTATAGTAATAAACAATCTGCAGTTTAATGTTTGCATTCCTTTCCCTCACTGTACCGAAAATGAACCGAACCGTGACTTTAAAACCGAGGTACGTACCGAACTGTGATTTTTGTGTACCATTACACCCCTACGTGATATACATTTTTGGTCATACCACCCAGCACTATCTTGGAGGTTGAACATTTCCTCAATACAGAGGAGTGATACAGTTGGAACACCCAACTCAAAAGGGACTTCATTCTTTTGTTTATTATTTTAATTAAGAGCTTTATTTCATATTGGTATACATACAGTATTGTCTGTGAATGTTTTTTGATTCATGGTGACAAGCTTTAACATTGTCAACTGTTAACCCACAACACTTACTCCCTTCGTGAGTCATCTATTCCAAGTGTATTCTCCTATAGGACCTAAGAGTGATGTAAGTGTCTCATCTACCCAATCAGGTTAGGGCCAGAGGTGCTACATTGATGCCTGCCAATAGAGTTAATAAATACTGGAAGTTAAATACATACAGTATAAAAACACTGAAGTGAAGATTGTCAATAAGTTAGGGGGAAAAGGGTTAAAATGAGACACTTGATGATGTACTGTAAGTAAACTAAAGGTGTTGTGTTCTTTGTTTTTGCTCAGCTCTTACGGTGGTTCAAGGGATAAAGGTGTATGACAGAATGTTGCAAAGGAACATGGGAGGCACAGCTGCACCTAGCAACGTTAAATGAAAGCTAAAATGTATGAGTAGTTTTTACCAATGTAAAAGTATAACGTTACGTTATAGCATTCATAACGGTAAACATGTTTTTCTTGTGTTTGCTGTCTTTTAACAGGGGCTAAGGAACAAACGGAGGCTCCGCTAGCATCAGAGGGAAAGCAAAAGACCAGCAGGGAGACGGAGGCCCAAAGAGATGCTGAATACATTATTTGCTATATTAGAGATTGCCATTCAAAAAATAAACTGGTTTGTCTGTGTCTTTAAGTTTTTGGGTGTGTATATAAATAGTTTTTCAATGTCTATTTTTCCATCTAATTAGACCTGGACACAGTAAACTTCTAACTGAATTATTATATTCAGATGCCACCAAAAAGACATTAACGAAACATGTATCTTGATTATGACATTTATTCAAACATTACTAGCTATACACTGTACACAAGTTTATTCAACATGAAGCGGCGATCCGACTCAGCTGCCGGTGATGGTGTTGCTTCCAGACTGCAGACAGAAGGAGAAGGCTTTAGTTAGTCCAGTAGTTATCTAACCTGCACACTTACACCTAGCTACCTTTACTGTGTTAGTGGGTGTTTATCAATGGTGTTAGGACTTTTCATATGGTTGTAGCCTTGTAGCTTGTGTGTTTACAGTTCTATTTCTCACTTTCAGTTTACTGCATATAATACTGCCTGTGGTAGCTCATAAGCTGGTACCAGCTTGTAGTTGCTGATCATATTTTGCACTGCATTTTTTTAGAAAGCTAGAAGCTACTGCACAATGAGCTAATGTTACATGTAGTAAACTACAAGCTAATGTAAACTGTTAGCCACTGTAAGCTTCACATTAACATTCATTAACGCAATTATCCTTACCGGTAAGTGTAATGACAAGTACAAAGTATGACAACTGCTGACCCTTTAGCACACTTACACCTAGTTACCTTTACTGTGGTAGTGGGTGTTTATCAATGGTGTTATGACTTTTCATATGTTGGTTGTGTAGCTTGTCTGTTTACAGTACTATTTCACACTTGCAGTTTACTGCATATCATACTGCCTTTGGTAGCTGATTAGCTGGTAGCGTTTACCTTGTAGTTGCTGATCATATTTATCACTGCATTTGTTAGAAAGCTAGAAGCTACTGCAAAATGAGCTAATGTTAAATGTATGCAGTAAACTACAAGCTAATGTAAACTGTTAGGCACTGTAAGCTTCACATTTACATTCATTAACGCAATTGTCCTTACTGGTAAGTGTTATGACAACTACAAAGTACAAACATGAACTCCCACGAGTTTCTTTTATTGACATGGGATAAATAAGATTTAAAAACGACTAGCTATTGCTTACATTATAGCCTATCAGTGTCTAGCTACCTACCTTCGCACGTTGCGGGCAAAGTTTCCAATATTCTCCACCTGACAGCATACTGACGTTGATTCACCTTCTTCATCTTAACAAAAGAAATTGAAAAAAATGAAAAATAGACTGAAAAAAAATGAGAAAAACCTCTCCCAAATCCACAGAGCTTTGCTCAAACTTGTGCTGAGTTAGATCAGGGTTGGATTAATCTGGTCTGTTCTTGTCCTTTACTGATTGGGTGATAACAGTCCAAATGTACCAAATGTATTGGCTTCGGAAAAGACAGGGTGGAGCTCATTTTCATATATTTTCATATAACATAACGCGTCGCGTGACGCGTACCGAGCCACGTAAAAAACGGCGTTAAAGGAGCATTCCACGGCGTTTTTTACGGGGCTTTGCCTGACGCGTTATGTGACGCGTATCGAACCACGTAAAAAACGGCGTTAAAGGAGCATTCGACGGCGCTTTTTACGGCGTTTGACCATCAGACGACGTAAAAAACGTCGTCCTGTCGGTCAAAACATGCTAGGAAAGTGGCGATTTGTGATCGATAGGGCGTTCCATAACACTATGCTACATTACGTCACATTACGCTACGTTACGTTACGTTACGTTACGTTACGTTACGCTATGCTACGTTACGTTATGCTACGTTACGTTACGCTATGTTACGTTACGCTATGTTACGTTACGGTATGTTACGTTACGCTATTTTACGCTACGTTACGTTATGCTATATTATGTCATGCTATGTTATGTCATGCTATGTTACATCATGCTATGATACGTTACGTTATGCTATGATACGTTACGTTATGCTGTTACGTTATGCTGTTACGTCATGCTATGGTACGTTACGATATGCTAGGTGACGTTACGTTGACGTTACGTTATGTTACGCTATGCTACGTTATGCTACGTTATGCTACATTACATTATGCTATGCTACGTTATGCTATGTTACGTTACGTTTAAGTTACGTTACGTTAAGTTACGGTACATTATGCATTATTACGTTACGTTACCCTATGCTACGTTATGCTACTTTACGCAATGCTACGATACATTACGTTATGCTATGTTACCTTATGCTATATTACGTTATGCTATGTTACATTATGTTATGCCACATTACGTTACGTTACGTTGGGTTACATTATGCTATTTTACATTATGCTATGTTACGTTATGCTGTTACGTTACGTTATGCTATGTTACGATATGCTATGTTACGTTATGTTACGTGACGTTGACGTTATGTTACGCTATTTTAAGCTACATTACATTATGCTATGTTATGTTATGCTATGTTGCATTACGTTATGTTACGTTATGCTATGTTGCATTACGTTATGTTACGTTATGCTATATTACGTTATGCTATGTTACGATATGCTATGTTACGTTATGCCATGTTACGTTATGCAATGTTACGTTATGCCACGTTACGTTATGCCACGTTACGTTACGTATGTTACGTTACGTATGTTACGTTACGCTATGTTACGTTACGCTATGCTACGTTACGCTATGCTACGTTACACTATATTATGACAAGATTAGTTACATTACGATATGTTACGTTACGCTATGTTACGTTACGCTATGCTACGCTATGCTACGCTATGCTACGCTATGCTACATTACGCTATGCTATGTTAACTATGTTACGTTATGTTAGGCTATGTTACGCTGTGCTACGTTACATTACATTATGCTATTTTATGTCATGCTGTTACGTCATGCTATGTTATGTTACGATATGCAATGTTACGATATGCTAAGTTACGTTATGTTACGTGACGTTGACGTTATGTTACGCTATGCTATGTTAAGCTACATTACATTATGCTATGTTATGTTATGCTATGTTGCATTACGTTATGTTACGTTATGCCATGTTACGTTATGCCATGTTACGTTATGCCATGTTACGTTATGCCATGTTACGTTATGCCATGTTACGTTATGCCATGTTACATTATGCCACGTTACGTTATGCCATGTTACGTTATGCCATGTTACGTTATGCTATGTTACATTATGGAATGTTACGGTACGCTATGTTACGTTACGCTATGTAACGTTACGCTATGTAACGTTACGCTATGTTACGTAACATAACATGCTATGCTACGTTACACTATGCTATGTCACGATACGTTACGTTATGCTATGTTACGTTACGCTATGTTACATTACGCTATGTTACATTACGCTATGTTACGTTACGCTATGTTACGTTACGCTATGTTACGTTACGCTATGTTACGCTGTTAGGCTATGTTACGCCGTGCTACGTTACATTACGTTTTGCTATGTTATGTCATGCTGTTACGTCATGCTATGTTATGTTACGTTATGCAATGTTCCGATATGCTATGTTACGTGACTTTGACATTATGTTACGTTATGCTATGTTGCATTATGCTACGTTACACTATGCTACGTTGCGCGATGCTACGTTGCGCGTTATGTTTAAGTTACGTTACGTTAAGGTACGTTACATTATGCTATATTACGTTACATTATGTTAGGCTATGTTACGCTGTGGTACGTTACATTACATTTTGCTATGTTATGTCATGCTATTACCTCATGCTGTTATATTACGTTATGCTGTTACG
Organism: Gymnocephalus cernua; assembly: GCA_023631565.1. Taxonomy (NCBI): domain Eukaryota; kingdom Metazoa; phylum Chordata; class Actinopteri; order Perciformes; family Percidae; genus Gymnocephalus; species Gymnocephalus cernua. Next base: position 2,676,147 of record JALJEH010000025.1, on the reverse strand, counting down.
TTATGCTATGCTACGTCACAATATGCTACATTACACTATGCTACGTTACGCTATGTTACGTTACGCTATGTTACGTTACGCTATGTTACGTTACGCTATGTTACGTTACGCTATGTTACGTTACGCTACGTTACGTTACGCTACGTTACTTTATGCTAGGTTACGTTATCCTATGTTTCGTTATGTTAGGCTATGTTACGCTACGTTACATTACATTATGCTATGTTATGTCATGCTATGTTACGTCATGCTATGTTATGTTACGTTATGCTGTTACTTTACCATGGACCCAAAACAATGGACAAAAGCATGCTAACACACGGCTAATTAGCACCAACAAGACTACAAAGAAACAGGAGGACTGTGAAGCGGGTAATAAATCAACAAGTGGTAGTCTTCCCGGGAACTCTTTCGGTGCAAAGCCTGAAGGCCCGTTCACATAGGACGCGGCATGCGCTGCGCTATGAAACCCATTATTGTGTATGGCTTGCGCGCACAACAGCTGATCTGCCGCTGCGCTGAGCAAAGCGCAGCGCAAGCGGCATTTTCCGGCTTGCCGTTTTCGCGCGTGCCGCGGCCAAGGTTAAACATGTTGATTTAGTTTTTTTCAGACACGTGACAGCACGTCACAGAGCACAGCGGCTGCTCTTGCGCGTGCCGCGGTCAAAGTTCAACATGGTTCAACTTTGACCGCGGCAAGCGCAAGAGCAGCCGCGGTGCGCTGTGACATATGTCACAAGCACCCTATGCTTTCAAAAAACAAAAACAACACAGAATGCACGTGGATCCACAAACGGAACAGCAAGTAGCCTATTTATACCAATGACATAATCAAGCTGACAAGTCCATATATTTGCCATTGTTTATTCCAAGATAGTGAAACTGCTTTGTGTTGTTGTCCATATTTAACAGTTCACTGTAAGTATAGTCTAATGAACAATGCACGTGAGCACTATTCCATATATGTTAAGTATAAGCATTACTGATCTGAGAAATGCGCCAAAGCAATGGAGAAGAACTGTAGCCTACTGTTGTGAGCTGCAAAAACCAAATACCAAGTTGATTAGCCTATATATGGCTCCATACAGGTACTTGTAAGATATATTTGTATTTATATGTTTACATTATGTAAAATATGTTTGGACTGATTGACACGTCATGTTCGTTTTCATTGAAGTAGGTAATATGCCTTCACACAGAATAATTACCCATTAACAAGCGTACGTAAACTCCAGTTTTGGAGGAATTAATTGTACTACATATGTAGGCTATTAAACAAAGTGTTTTCCAGAGTATGAATGGATGATGATGAATGTATGAATTTAGGCTCATATCTTAGATTTATTATACCCGACTGCAATGACTGCAGACCTCTTATGTATGTAAAATGTAATGACACGTAGTTTTAAAATGTACCATCTTATTTAGAAATTAAAATAATCCACACGTCTTCATCTTCATTTTCTTCATGTATTTATTTTTAAACAGGGACAATGTACAATATACATTAACCTTAGACAGGAGAGATGCATTTTACCAGGTTTCCAGTGTAGTCCCTGGGCAGGCTGATGTCAACAAATACATTTACTAACACTGTTACCCCAAAACCAACATTAACATGATGGGAGAGCCGGGACAGTTGAAACGCGGGGCAGATGAAACATTCCAGTTTTCTCCGAGTGCAGTGATGACAGACAGACTTCCTCAGGTCAACACATAGAGCATGTTAACCTCCTTCTATCAGCCACATATCTTCCTGTTATTTCCTTTTATCACGGAGTTACAGGCGATAAACCAGTTTTGATGGTCGAAAGTAAACTTCATTAGCGGTTACATTTTTTCGATTATTAATGAGTGTTTTTCATTTAAAGGTTTGACTACATGCGGGTTATGTGGGTTATGGGCACTGCACTCCAAATAATTATTTGGAGTGAGTGCAGTCTCCATAACCCACGTAAAAAACGACATTTTCCACAATAGACATACATAATAAACATATTAATGGGAACACCTACTGTTCTAGCTATAAAAAAATGGCAGAATCATCCACAGTGCATGATATTTCAATAACCGCTTCATACGCGCTTCATGATGACGGCGATGAGTTGTTAACAGACATTCACAAAGACGTAAAGCCCAGCAACAATCTATGAAACATGACGCACGCCCCACTGTTGCTGTAATAATTCCTGAACGGTTTTGTTCAAAGCTGAAGATGCATCTGTATTTGACAGATGACAGGTGGAGGTTGCTAGTGACAAAATATTAGCTTTCAGTGCGATACGATCGCTTTGTAAATTACGTTTAATTAAAAAGTGTTTCAACTGTCCCGGCTCTCCCCTACCCTTCATTCATTTACAGATATGCTCCCAAATACACATCAGTTACTATACATTATGTGAACATGTTTGTTTTAAAAGAAGACATTTATTTATTTGTTTCTATTTAGAGGAGTGTAAGAAAAGGTGGAAGAACCTAAGGGACAGGTACATAAAGGAGAGGAGGCAACAGAGAGACAACAAAAGTGGTACAGGGGCAGACCAACAAAGTACTTGGAAGTACTTTTCCATACTGTCTTTTCTGGAGCCACACGTCAGGGAGAGACAGATTGTAGAACTGGACTATCGGAATGTTGTTCGTATCTGGGAAATCGTAGAACCGACTCTCGTCAGCAGACTGTCAAATTGCTCCCTGTTGAGCCAAAAGTAGCCCTGGAACCGGTCGAAATGCGGAGCTCCTTCACCAGCCGGAATTCCCCCAACTGCTGTCTGGACCTGAGGGTCTCGTGCACCCACACCCTTGTTGCTGCGGCTGCCTTCCTCCGTCTTCTCCTCCTCTCAATCAGGGCAACTGCCAAGGCTTTCTTTTGGTTGACAGAAAGAAACCTCTTCGCCACCAAATCACAGGTGTATACACAATGTCGCATGTAACGCACATCTGATGTCAACACCGGACGCAGACGTGACGTGATTTAAATATTGTCGCATGTATGACGTAAATTTCGTAACTCTGCCTCTTCTGCGCTGAGCCCGCTGAGCCCCGCGGCAAGCACAACGAAAGTTATTTTGGGAAAAGGACAACCTAGCGGCGAGCGCAGCGCATGCCGCGTCCTATGTGAACGGGCCTTTAGAGTAAATCTTCTTGGGAAATGGGAGGAGGACGACAGGCAGGGCACAGCACCGTGAGATTTGTGATATGAACGGCTGGCCTGCATTACCATCCAGGGAGAGCGCCTCTTCAACCCCTGTACTTAGTAGGACACAGCCGTGGACAACTGCAAAAGGGAGAATTAGCAACAAAATGCCTCCCCAACAACCGAATCTGCAAGTTGATAACAGATTTGCTCCACTGCAGCAGGACCCTGGACCTTCATCTGACCTGGATTGTGTCTCATTGTCACACAGCAGGGTAAGGACCGCTCATTCTCTGCAGTTCATTGACAATTTTGACATGTTCTGGGAGCGCAGACATCTTTTTAAGGCAGATGGACTTTTCCTTAACAAGCCAGGAGTAAAGCAGTTCACCTCTAACCAACGTTACTTTCTGCGCCACACATCAGCTCCCTTGGCCAAGGACACGAGACAAGAGGAATCTAAACAAGAGGAAGACATAACAAAGCAGGGCAGTAATCCACCACAGCCCCCGCCTGAGCAAAGATTTGACCATGGAAGACCACAGAGCAGAGATGAGAAATCTCAATCCCCCTCTTCACCCGTCCAACACCCCTCAAACCCCCTCACCTACCCTGACGCCTTTGAGGATCCATACACCCCGCCCATGCCATCGCTCTCTCCACTCACCTTTTCCCCTCCTTCCCCCTGCCCCATGTTGGAGTTCACTGACCAGATGAAGCAACTGGTAGTTGATGGAACCAAATGTATCCCCCTTCCTTCTCCCATCATTCGCCCCCGGCCAAAAGTAGATGCTGGAATCAAACTTACCCCCCTTCCTTCTCCCATCATTGGCCCCCAGCCAAAAGTTAAACGGCAGGCACCTCTGCCCACCCAAGGACGGCAGCTAACTCCTCCTCCCCAGACTGATAAGTATACTTGTGTACAAAATGCAACAAGCTTTGTCTGATATGTGCTGGGTCCAGGCTGCACGCCTAGTGGCACTCATGACTCTTTTCAGGACAAGCCCGGGCCCTGTGCCCTGTGTATTAAATCCTTCTTCTGCTAAGTAAGAACAAGCACTTATCAGCAAACCTCGCAAATGTAGCATTCATTCCTCGTCAGCCAACGCCTATACCAAAAATTGAGACAGATAAATATTTTAACACACTAACACTAGCCTTACTAAACGTCAGGTCTTTGGCAGGAAAATCATTTTTAATCAATGATTTTATTATTAAGCACAATCTTGATTTTATGTTTTTAACTGAAACCTGGTTGGACCATAATAACAGTGGTCCTGTTCTCATTGAGTCAGCTCCCCCTAACTTCAGTTTTATGAGTGAGCATAGAGTGAATAAGAAAGGAGGTGGAGTAGCCATTTTGTATAATGACTCATTCCATTGTACTCAAATATCTTATGGAAATTTTGCTTCTTTTGAATATGTGACTCTTCAGCTAAAGTCCTCCCCTCGAGCTATATTTCTAAATATCTACAGACCACCGAAATACTGTGCAGCTTTCTTCGATGACTTTACTGAACTGCTGTCTATAATCTGTATTAACTTTGACTGTGTAATTATTGCTGGTGATTTTAACATTCATGTGGACAACCTGCAGGATAGAGGGACCAAAGAACTGTGTCGTGTTTTTGAGAACTATGGACTGACTCAGCATGTGACGGAACCCACGCACAATAAGGGGCACACTCTGGACTTGATTATCTCCACGGGTTTGAACATTTCCAAGGTTGTGGTGACTGACGTTGCTCTCTCTGATCATTCATGTGTTTTCTTTAACGGCACTATCTCGGTGCCCAAAAGTGTCCAAACTAAGGTAATCAGAAAACAGTATATCACTGAAAACACCAGTGAAACATTCATTCAGCTTTTCTCCTCCACACCCGCCCTCTCTGGGGTCTCAGTCAATGAACTTGTAGATAATTTCAATTTTAAAATTACAAATGTTATTGATGCCATTGCTTGATGCCATTTCTCCCACTAAGATCTCCATGGAGAAATGTCATACGGGTAAGAACGGCGTCGCGGCCGTCGGCGTCGCGGCGACCTTTTTCTCCACGGTCGTCGCCGCCGCCGTCTCTGTCTCGATCCTCTTCGTCAGAGAGGGGGTCCGAGTTGGGATCTTCTTCCTCCTCTTCCTCTTCCTCCTCTTCCTCTTGCTGTTCTTGCTCTTCTCGCTCTGCGCCTTCCTCTTCGGGCACATTGCATGCCGCTCGGGTGAGAAAGCGATGCAGCTCTAAATTTAGAGTCACACAACGGTCCATGCTGGCGTCGCAAGCGGCCGCCGAACTCAAGAGTGCACAGAGTACAGAGGTCTGCGAGAAGAAGCGGCGGCGGTGAATAATATCAACAACACACACGTGTGTGTTTGTGTGTGTGTGTGTGTGTGTGTGTGTGTGTGTGCGTGTGTGTGCGTGTGTAGTAAAAGTGTTTAGTAGTCTGAGGACGAACCAGGCTGCGGCGGTAGTGCAATACCACGGAATGACGCCCCGGGGTCATTGTGACCCGAAGGCCTGGGATGCGGCGGCGGTAGAGCAATATCACGGAATAACACCCCGCGGTCATTGTGACCCGAATGCCTGGGACGCGACGGCGGTAGAGCAATACCACGGAATAACACCCCGGGGTCATTGTGGCCCAAAGGCCTGGGACGCGACGGCGGTAGAGCAATACCACGGAATAACGCCCCGGGGTCATTGTGACCCGAAGGCCTGGGACGTGGCGGCGGTAGAGCAATATCACGGAATACCGGAACAACACAAGAGTTAAATAACTATCCATTTCTTATACTTTCGTTGCTTATTTTATCTGCTTTTATATAACTGTTTTATATATAATGTTTAATTTCTTATACTGCACTGTAACTTTTATTCTTGTATTTTAATTGTCTTCATGTAAAGTACTTTGAATTGCCCTGTTGCTGAAAAGTGCTATACAAATAAAGCTGCCTTGCCTGCCTTGCCTATGCTACGTTATGCTAGATTACATTATGCTATGTTACGATATGCTATGTTACGTTATGTTATGCTATGTTACGATATGCTAAGTTACGTTATGTTACGTTACGTTACGTTACGTTACATTATGCTATATTACGTTACGTTACACTATGCTACGTTATGCTATGTTATGTTATGCTATGTTATGTTATGCTATGTTACGTTACGCTACGTTACGCTACGCTACGTTACGCTATGTTACGTTACGCTACGTTACGTTATGCTATGTTATGTTATGCTATGTTATGTTATGCTATGTTATGTTATGCTATGCTACGTTATGTTAGGCTATGTTACGTTATGTCATGCTATGTTACGTCATGCTATGTTATGTTACGTTATGCTATGTCACGATATGCTACGTTACATTATATTATGTCACGTTACATTACGTTACATTATATTATGTCACGTTACATTACGTTACATTACGTTACGTTACGTTACGTTGCGCTATGCTCCGTTACGCTATGCTACGCTATGCTACGCTATGCTACGCTATGCTACGTTATGCTACGCTACGTTACGTTATGCTATGTTACGTTATGCTATGTTACGTTATGCTATGTTACGTTATGCTATGTTACGTTATGCTATTTGACGTCATGCTGTTAAGTTATGTTAAACTATATTACGTTATGTTATGCTACATTACGCTACGTTACGTTACATAATGGTATGTTACGTTATGCTGTTACGTTATGCTTTGTTATGTTACGTTATGCTATATCACGATATGCTACGTTATGTTTACGTTATATTACGTCACGTTACATTGCGTTACTTTACATTACGTTACATTACGTTACGTTACGTTACGTTACGTTACGCTATGCTGTGCTACGCTACGCTATGCTGTGCTACGCTACGCTATGCTGTGCTACGCTACGCTATGCTACGCTATGCTACGCTATGCTACGCTATGCTACGTTATGTTTTGCTACGTTACGCTACATTACCTTATGCTATGTTATGTTATGCTATATTACGTTGTGCTATGTTACGTTATGCTATGTTATGTTATGCTATTTGACGTCATGCTGTTAAGTTATGCTATGCTATGTTACGTTATGTTATGATACATTACGTTACGTTACGTTACATTATGCTATGTTACATTATGCTATGTTACGTTATGCCATGTTACGTTATGCCATGTTACGTTATGCCATGTTACGTTATGCCATGTTACTTTATGCTATGGTACGTTACGGTATGTTACGTTACGCTATGTTACGTTACGCTATGTTACGTTACGCTATGTTACATTACGCTATGCTACGTTAGCCTATGCTACGTTACGCTACGTTACTTTACACTATGCTGTTACGCTACGTTACGTTACGCTATGTTACGTTACGTTATGTTACGTTACGCTATGTTATGTTACGCTATGTTATGTTGCGCTATGCTACGTTACACTATGCTACGTTACGCTACGTTACGCTATGCTACGTTACGCTACGTTATGCTATGCTATGTTACGCTAAGTTACGCTATTCTACGCTATGCTACGCTATGCTACGCTATGCTACGCTATGCTACGCTATGCTACGCTATGCTACATTACGTTATGCTACGCTATGCTACGTTACGTTATGCTATGTTACCTTATGCTATGTTACCTTATGCTGTTACGTTATGCTATGGTACGTTACGATATGCTACGTGACGTTACTTTGACGTTACGTCATGTTATGCTATGCTACATTACATTATGCTATGTTATGTTATGCTATGTTACGTTACATTATGCTATATTACGATATGCTATGTTACGATATGGTAAGTTACATTTAAGTTACGTTACGTTAAGTTACGTTACATTATGCTATATCACATTATGTTACACTATGCTATGTTACGCTACATTACGTTATGCTATGTTACGCTATGTTACGTTACGCTATGTTACGTTACGCTATGTTACGTTACGCTATGTTATGTTACGCTACGTTACGTTACGCTACGTTACGTTACGTTACACTATGCTACATTATGCTATGTTACTTTATGGTATGTTACGTTATGCTATGTTACTTCATGCTTTGTTACGATATGCTATGTTACGTTGCGCTACGTTAAGTAACGCTATGCTACGTTACACTATGCTACGTTATGCTACGTTACGCTATGCTACGTTACGCTATGCTACGTTACGCTATGCTACGCTAAGTTACACTATGCTACGCTATGCTACATTACGTTATGCTATGTTACGTTGTGCTATGTTACGCTATGCTACATTACGTTATGCTATGTCACCTTATGCTGTTACGTTATGCTATGGTACGGTAAGATATGCTATGTTAAGATATGCTAAGTTATGCTCTGTTACGTTACGCTATGTTACGTTACGCTATGTTACGTTATACTATGTTACGTTATGTTAGGCTATGTTACGCTACGTTACATTACATTATGCTACGTTATGTCATGCTATGTTACGTCATGCTGTGTCACGATATGCTACATTACGTTTATGTTATATTCCGTCACGTTACATTACATTACGTTACGTTACGCTATGCTACATTACGTTATGTTACGTTACGCTATGTTACATTACGCTATGCTACGTTACACTATGCTACGTTACGCCACGTTACGTTACACTATGCTGTTACGCTATGTTACGATATGCTATGTTACGTTATATTATGTCACGTTACATTACGTTACGTTACGTTGCGCCATGCTCCGTTACGCTATGCTACGTTACGCTAAATTACGTTATGCTATGTTATGTTATGCTATTTGACGTCATGGTGTTAAGTTATGTTATACTATATTACGTTATGTTATGCTACATTACGCTACGTTACATTACATCATGATATGTTACGTTATGCTATGTTACGTTGTGCTGTTACGTTATGCTACATTACGTTACGTTACGTTACATTATGCTATGTTACATTATGCTATGTTACGTTATGCTGTTACGTTACGATATGCTATGTTATGATATGCTATGTTACGTTATGTTATGTTACGTGACGTTGACGTTGACGTTGACGTTGACGTTGACGTTGACGTTATGTAATGCTATGCTATGTTAAGCTACATTACATTATGTTATGTTACGTTATGCCATGTTACTTTATGCTATGGTACGTTACGGTATGTTAAATTATGCTATGTTACGTTACGTTACGCTATGTTACGTTACGCTATGCTACGTTACGCTATGCTACGTTACGCTATGCTACGTTACGCTATGCTACGTTATGCTACGTTACGTTACACTATGCTGTTACGCTACGTTACGTTACGCTATTTTACGTTACGTTATGTTACGTTACGCTATGTTACGTTATGCTATGTTACGTTACGCTATGCTACGTTACGCTACGTTATGCTATGCTATGTTACGCTAAGTTACGCTATGCTACATTACGTTATGCTACGCTATGCTACGTTACGTTATGCTATGTTACCTTATGCTGTTACGTTATGCTATGGTACGTTACGATATGCTAGGTGACGTTACGTTGACGTTACGTTATGTTACGCTATGCTACATTACATTATGCTATGTTACGTTATGCTATGTTACGTTACATTATGCTATATTACGATATGCTATGTTACGATATGCTATGTTACGATATGCTAAGTTACGTTTAAGTTACGTTACGTTATGTTACGCTAAGTTACGTTACATTATGCTATATCACGTTACGTTACACTATGCTATGTTACGTTACATTACGTTATGCTATCAATTAATCAATCAACTTTATTCCAGACACAGAGGTCCATAGAGTCATCACAATACAAATATATATAACTATAAAACAATACAAAACATTTAAGAATGGTGCCGATGAGGCTTCATTAATAAAACATATATAAGCTTTGAGTCCAATGTTTCCAGAAGCAAGATGTGTACCTTGTGTCACTCTTAGAAACGTCAACTATGGACACAATGATCATATTCTTAGATCCTGTCAGTCTGCACATGAATCTATACATCAAATTTCTTAAAACAGCGTTAAAAGTGGGCACATTGTTAGACACAAACATTTCACTGGCACTACTCCACCTAGGAACTTTAAGCACAATTCTCAGTGCATCATTGTAAGCCACTTGTAGTTTTCTCATTTTCAACTTACTAAAATTACACCACAGGTGGGCAGTGTACAGTGGAGTGCAATAGGTTTTGAAGAGTGAGATTTTTACATCAGGGGTACACATGTGGAATTTGCGTGCCAGCATATTTGCCTGCCCATACAGTTTCCCACACTGACGCTGCACATCATCATCATCACAAAGGTCATCTCTTATCACATGTCCCAGATATTTAACTTTCTTTACAACCTCTAGTGGTTCACCTGCCAATGAGAAAGAAGGATAGACACACTTACTATCCTCCCTGGTTCTGGCAATCAGGACCACACTCTTCACAGAGTTAAATTGTATATCAAACATTAATCCATACTGAGAACATATTCTAAGAAGTTGCTGCAGGCCAGCACTAGAGGGAGACAGTACCACCAAGTCATCAGCATAAAGCATATGATTAATGAGACTGTCTCCCACCAGGCAGCCAGTTCTACAGCCCTTTAACTCCCTAGATAAATCATCCATGTACATATTAAATAACAGCGGGGACAGAATTCCGCCCTGTCGCACTCCATTGGAGACATAGAAGGGGGATGACAAACTCATCCCCCACCTGACTTGCATCGTTTGGTGAGAGTACCAGAACTGCAGTATCCTAATTAGGTAAGAGGGGACACCACGCTCATGCAGTTTACCAAACAGTTTCCCATGATTGATACGATCAAAAGCCTTTGACGCATCCAGGAAACACATGAAGACTGTGCTATTTCGTGATCTGTACCTATGGACAATTTCTTTAAGTGCATAAATACACAGATCAGTTCCATGCTTGATCTTGAAACCAAACTGATTATCTGTTGACGGTATGTATTCTGCAAGCCTATCCATAAGGATCCCCTCTAGCACCTTGGATAGTATAGTATATACTATGTTACGCTATGTTATGTTACACTGTGTTACGTTACGCTACGTAACGCTACGCTACGTTACGTTACGTTACGTTACGTTACGCTACGTTACGCTACGTTACGCTACGTTACATTACGCTACGTTACGTTACACTATGTTACGTTATGCTATGTTACATTATGTTAGGCTATGTTACGTTACGCTATACTACGCTATGCTACATTACGTTATGCTACGCTATGCTATGTTACGTTATGCTATGTTACGTTATGCTATGTTACGATATGGTAAGTTACGTTACGTTTACGTTTACGTTTAAGTTACGTTACGTTAAGTTACGTTACATTATGCTATATTACGTTTCGTTACACTATGCTACGTTACGCTATGTTACGTTATGGTATGTTACGTTATGCTATGTTACGTTATGCTATGTTACGTTATGCTATGTTACGTTATGCTATGTTACGTCACACTATGCTACGTTACGCTACGTTACGCTATGCTATGTTACACTATGCTACGTTGCGCTACGTCACACTATGCTAGGCTATGCTACGCTACGTTACGTTATGCTACGTTACGCTAAATTACGTCATGCTACATTACGTTATGCTAGGTTATGCTATGTTATGTTATGTTATGCTACGTTACGGTATGTTAAGTTATGCTATGTTACATTACGCTATGTTACGTTACGCTATGTTACGTTACGCTATGCTATGTTACACTATGCTACTTTATGCTACGTTACGTTACGTTACGCTATTTTACGTTACGTTATGTTACGTTACGTACCATAGCATAACGTAAAAGCATAAGGTAACATAGCATAACGTAACGTAGCATAGCGTAGCATAACGTAATGTAGCATAGCGTAGCATAGCGTAGCATAGCGTAGCATAGCGTAGAATAGCGTAACTTAGCGTAACATAGCATAGCATAACGTAGCGTAGCATAGCGTAACGTAGCGTAACGTAGCGTAACGTAGCGTAACGTAGCATAGCGTAACGTAGCAGAGCGTAACGTAACATAGCGTAACGTAACATAACGTAACGTAAAATAGCGTAACGTAACGCTATGCTACGTTACACTATGCTACTTTATGCTACGTTACGTTACGTTACGCTATTTTACGTTACGTTATGTTACGTCACGCTATGTCACGTTACGCTATGTTACGTTACGCTATGCTATGTTACGCTATGCTACGTTACGCTATGCTACGTTACGCTATGCTACGTTACGCTACGTTACGCTATGCTACGCTACGTTATGCTATGCTATGTTACGCTAAGTTACGCTATTCTACGCTATGCTACGCTATGCTACATTACGTTATGCTACGCTATGCTACGTTACGTTATGCTATGTTACCTTATGCTGTTACGTTATGCTATGGTACGTTACGATATGCTAGGTGACGTTACGTTGACGTTACGTTATGTTACGCTATGCTACATTGCATTTTGCTATGTTACGTTATGCTATGTTACGTTACATTATGCTATGTTACCTTATGCTATGTTACCTTATGCTGTTACGTTATGCTATGGTACGTTACGATATGCTAGGTGACGTTACGTTGGCGTTACGTTATGTTACGCTATGCTACATTGCATTATGCTATGTTACGTTATGCTATGTTACGTTACATTATGCTATATTACGATATGCTATGTTACGATATGCTAAGTTACGTTAAGTTACGTTAAGTTACGTTAAGTTACGTTAAGTTACGTTAAGTTACGTTAAGTTACGTTACGCTATGTTACGTTACGCTATGTTACGTTGCGCTACGTTATGTTACACTATTTTACGTTATGCTATGTTACGTTATGCTATGTTACGTTATGTTAGGCTATGTTACGTTACGCTATACTACGCTATGCTACATTACGTTATGCTACGCTATGCTACGTTACGTTATGCTATGCTATGTTACGTGGTGCTATGTTATGTTGTGCTATGTTACGATATGGTAAGTTACGTTACGTTTACGTTTAAGTTAAGTTACGTTAAGTTAAGTTACGTTACATTATGCTATATTACGTTTCGTTACAGTATTCTACGTTACGCTATGTTACGTTATGGTATGTTACGTTATGGTATGTTACGTTATGCTATGTTACGTTATGCTATGTTACGTTATGCTATGTTACTTTATGCTATGTTACTTTATGCTATGTTACAATATGCTATGTTACGATATGCTATGTTACGTTGCGCTATGTTACGTTACGTTACGCTATGCTACGTTACGCAAAATTACGTTACGTTACATTATACTATGTTACATTATGCTATGTTACGTTATGCTGTTACGTTACGATATGCTATGTTATGATATGCTATGTTACGTTATGTTACGTGATGTTGACGTTATGTTATGCTATGCTATGTTAAGCTACATTACATTATGCTATGTTACATTATGCTTTGTTACGTTATGCAATGTTACGTTATGCCATGTTACTTTATGCTATGGTACGTTACGGTATGTTAAGTTATGCTATGTTACGTTACGTTACGCTATGTTACGTTACGCTATGCTACGTTACGCTATGCTACGTTACGCTATGCTACGTTACGCTATGCTACGTTACACTATGCTACGTTACGCTACGTTACGTTACACTATGCTGTTACGCTACGTTACGTTACGTTACGCTATTTTACGTTACGTTATATTACGTTACGCTATGCTACGTTACGCTACGTTATGCTATGCTATGTTACGCTAAGTTACGCTATGCTACGCTATGCTACGCTATGCTACATTACGTTATGCTACACTATGCTACGTTACGTTATGCTATGTTACCTTATGCTGTTACGTTATGCTATGGTACATTACGTTATGCTATGTTACGTTATGATATGCTATGTTACGTTATGCTGTCACGTTATGTTATGTCACGTTATGTTATCTCACGTTATGTTATGTCACATTATGTTATGCCATGTTACACCATGCTACATTACGTTACGCTACGTTACGTTATGCTAAATTACGTTATGATACGTTACGTTATGCTACATAACGTTATGCTAGGTTATGCTATGTTATGTTATGTTATGTTTCGCTATGTTACATTACTATATGTTACGCTATGCTACATTATGCTACATTACGTTATGCTATGTTATGTTATGCTATGTTATGTTATGCTATGTTAAGTTACGGTATGCTGTTACGTTATGCTATGTTATGTTACGTTATGCTATGTTACGTTATGCTATGTTACGTTTTGCTATGTTACGTTATGTTACATTAACGTTACATTATGTTACGCTATGCTACGTTACGCTATGCTACGTTACGCTATGCTACGTTACGCTATGCTATGTTACGCTATGCTATGTTACGCTATATTACATTATGCTGTTACGTTATGCTATGTTAAGTTACGTTATGCTGTTACGTTATGCTATGTTACGTTATGCTAGGTTATGTTACGTTACGTTTACGTTACATTACGTTACATTACGTTACGTTACATTACGTTATGCTATGTTACGTTATGCTATGTTACGTTATGCTATGTTACGTTATGCTATGTTACATTATGTTATGTTACGTTATGTTATGTTATGTTATGTTATGTTATGTTATGTTACGTTATGTTATGACACGTTATGTTATGACACGTTATGTTACGTTATGTTATGTTAAGTTATGTGACATTGTTATGTCACGTCATGTCATGCCATGTTACACCATGCTACGTTACGTCAAGTTACATTACGTTGTTACATCAGGTTATGCTGTGACGTTATGCTATGTTACCTTACGTTATGCTTTTACAATATGCTATGTTATGTTACGTTATGTTACGCTATGCTACGTTACGCTTCGTTACGTTATGCTACATTACGTTATGCTACATTACGTTATGCTATGTTAAGTCACGCTATGTTAAATCACGCTATATTACGCTACGTTACGTTATGCTACATTACGTTATGCTATGTTACGTTATGCTATGTTACGTTATGCTATGTTACGTTATGTCACGTTACATTGCGCTGTTACATTAAGCTACATTACATTACCTGCTCTGATGGCTGCTTGCCCAGAGTGATAGAGAAAGACACTATCTCTATGGCTCTGTGCTTGCCGATGTCTGGGTTACCTCCACCCCCCCATTACTGCCATTTCCCCCTATTTCCCTCCCCTGTTGCAAGTCATGTGTTGAATCGTGTTGTATGTGCTTACTGCTGAGGTGTTCCTCCCCTTTCCTCATGTTATGCTGTATTTTCCTTACTTGTAATTCTTCCCTGTAAAGCGACTTTGAGTCTATGAAAAGCGCTATATAAATTCAATTTATTATTATTATTATTATGCTACATTACATTACGCTAAATTACATTATGCTATGTTACGCTATGTTGTTACGTTACGTTGAGGTTACCTTATGCTACTTTACAATATACTATGTTACGATATAATATGTCACGTTATATTTACGTTACGTTATGTTATGGTATGTCACGTTATGGTATGTCACGTTATGGTATGTCACGTTATGGTATGTCACGTTATGGTATGTCACGTTATGGTATGTCACGTTATGCTACGTTACGGTTACATTATGTTACGTTATGGTACGTTATGCTACGTTATGTTATGGTATGTTACGTTATGGTATGTTACGTTATGCTATTTCACGTTATATCATGTCACGTTATGTCATGTCACGTTATGTCATGCTATGTTACCCTATGCTACATTACGTTATGCTATTACGTTACATTGACGTTACGTTAGGGTACGTTATGGTACATTACGTTATGCTATGTTACATTATGCTGTTACATTATGCTATGTTATGTTACTTTATGTTACGTTATGCTATGTTATGTTACGTTATGTTATGTCACGTTATATTATGTCACGTTATATTATGTCACGTTATATTATGCCATGTTACACCATGCTACGTTGCGCTACGTTACGTTATGCTACATTACGTTATGCTATGTTATGTTATGCTATGTTATGTTATGCTACGTTACGTTACGTTACGTTATGCTATGTTACGTTGTGCTAGGTTATGTTACGTTACATTATCATTACATTAACGTCACATTATGTTACGTTACGTTACATTACGTTACATTACGTTACGCTATGCTACGTTACGCTACATTACGTTATGCTATGTTACGTTATGATATGTTACGTTATGTTATGTTATGTTATGTTATGTTATGTTATGTTATGTTACGTTATGTTATGTTACGTTATGTTATGTTACGTTATGTTACGTTACGTTATGTTACGTTACGTTATGTTACGTTACGTTATGTTACGTTACGTTATGTTGCGTTACGTTACGTTATGTTACGTTACGTTATGTTACGTTACGTTATGTTACGTTATGTTATATTGTTATGTCACGTTATGCCATGTTACACCATGCTACGTTACGTCAAGTTACGTTATGTTACGTTAGGTTATGCTGTGACGTTATGCTATGTTACCTTACGTTATGCTATGTTACGATATGCTATGTTATGTTACGTTATGTTACGCTATGCTACGTTACGTTATGCTACATTACGTTATGCTATGTTACGTAACGCTACATTATGCTATGTTACGTTATGCTATGTTACGTTATGTCACATTACGTTGCGCTGTTACATTACGCTACATTACATTATGCTACACGACATTACGCTACATTACGTTATGCTATGTTACGCTATGCTGTTACGTTACATTGACGTTACCTTATGCTACTCTACAATATACTATGTTAAGATATACTATGTCACGTTATGCTACGTTATGGTTACGTTATCTTACGTTATGCTACGTTACGCTATGCTATGTCACGTTATGCTATGTCACGTTATGTCATGTCACGTTATGTCATGCTATGTTACACTATGCTACATTACGTTATACTATTACGTTACATTGACGTTACGTTATGCTACATTACGTTATGCTATGTTATGTTACGTTACGCTACGTTACTTTATGCTACATTACGTTATGCTATGCTACGATATGCTATGTTACGATATGCTATGTTATGTTACGTTATGTTACGCTATGCTACGTTACGTTATGCTACATTACGTTATGCTATGTTACGTAACGCTACATTACGCTACGTTACGCTACATTACATTATGCTATGTTACGTTATGCTACGTTACGTTATGCTGTTACGTTATGCTGTTACGTTATGCTATTACGTTATGCTATGTTACGTTACGCTATGTTACGTTATGTCACGTGACGTTGCGCTGTTACATTACGCTACATTACGTTATGCTATGTTACGCTATGCTGTTACGTTACGTTTACGTTACCTTATGCTACTTATATACTATGTTAAGATATACTATGTCACGTTATGCTACGTTACGGTAACGTTATGTTACGTTATGCTAGGTTACGTTCTGCTATGTCACGTTATGCTACGTTACGGTTACGTTATGTTACGTTATGCTACGTTACTTTATGCAATGTTATGTTATGCTATGTAACGTTATGCTATGTCACGTTATGTCATGTCACGTTATGTCATGCTATGTCACGCTATGCTACATTAAGTTATGCTATTACATTACATTAACGTTACGTTATGCTACGTTATGCTACATTACGTTATGCTACATTACGTTATGCTATGCTATGCTACGTTATGCTGTCACGTTATGTTATGTCACGTTGTTATGTCACGTTATGTTATGTCACGTTATGTTATGTCACGTTACACCATGCTACATTACGTTACGCTATGTTATGTTACGCTACGTTACGTTATGCTACGTTACGTTATGCTACATTATGTTATGCTGTTATGTTATGCTATGCTACGTTACGTTATGCTACATTACGTTATGCTACGTTATGCTATGTTATGTTATGCTACGTTACGCTATGTTACATTAAGCTATGTTACATTAAGCTATGTTACATTATGTTATGCTATGTTACAATATGGTAGGTTATGTTACGTTTACGCTAAAGTTACGTTACATTACGTTACGTTACATTACGTTACGTTACATTACGTTACGTTATATTACGTGACGTTATATTACGTGACGTTACATTACGTGACGCTATGCTACGTTACGCTACATTACGTGACGCTATGCTACGTTACGCTACATTACGTTATGCTATGTTACGTTATGCTATGTTACGTTATGCTATGTTACGTTATGCTATGTTACGTTATGCTATGTTACGTTATGCTATGTTAAGTTACGGTATGCTGTTACGTTAATGCTGTTATGTTACATTATGCTATGTTACGTTATGCTATGTTACGTTATGCTATGTTACGTTATGTTACATTAACGTTACATTACGTTACGCTATGCTACGTTACACTATGCTTCGTTACGATACATTACGTTATGCTATGTTACGTTATGCTATGTTACGTTATGCTATGTTA
Source organism: Gymnocephalus cernua (assembly GCA_023631565.1). Taxonomy (NCBI): domain Eukaryota; kingdom Metazoa; phylum Chordata; class Actinopteri; order Perciformes; family Percidae; genus Gymnocephalus; species Gymnocephalus cernua. The sequence goes on along the minus strand of JALJEH010000025.1, from coordinate 2,657,611 downwards.
CGTTATGCTATGTTACGTTATGCTATGTTACGTTATGCTATGTTACGTTATGCTATGGTAAGTTACGTTATGCTGTTACGTTATGCTATGTTACGTTATGTTACGCTACGTTTACGTTACGCTACGTTTACGTTACATTATGTTACGTTTACGTTACATTACGTTACGTTACGTTACGTTACGTTACGTTACGTTACGTTACGTTACGTTACGTTATGTTACGTTATGTTATGTTACGTTATGTTAAGTTACGTTATGTGACATTGTTATGTCACGTTATGCCATGTTACACCATGCTACGTTACGTCAAGTTACGTTACGTTATGTTACGTTAGGTTATGCTGTGACGTTATGCTATGAACCTTACATTATGCTATGTTACGTTATGCTATGTTACGTTATGCTGTTACGTTATGCTGTTACGTTATGCTATGTTACGTTATGCTATGTTACGTTATGCTATGTTACGTTATGTCACGTTACGTTGCACTGTTACATTACGCTACATTACATTATGCTACATGACATTACGTTATGCTATGTTACGCTATGCTGTTACGTTACATTGACCTTACCGTTACCTTATGCTACTTCACAATATACTATGTTAAGATATACTGTCACATTAGGCTACGTTACGGTTACATTATGTGACGTTATGCTACGTTACGTTATGCTATGGCACGTTATGCTATGTCACGTTATGCTACGTTACGGTTACGTTATGCTACGTTACGTTATGCTATGTTACGTTATGCTATGTTACGTTATGCTATGTTACGTTATGCTATGTTACGTTATGCTATGTTATGCTATGTCACGTTATGTCATGTCACATTATGTCATGTCACGTTATGTCATGTCACGTTATGTCATGTTATGTTACGCTATGCTACATTACGTTATACTATTACGTTACATTGACGTTACGTTATGCTGCGTTATGCTACATTATGCTATGCTATGTTACGTTATGCTATGCTATGCTACGTTACGTTATGTCACGTTATGTTATGTCACGTTATGTTATGTCACGTTATGTTATGTCACGTTATGTTAAGCCATGTTACACCATTCTACATTACGTTACGCTACGTTATGCTACATTACGTTATGCTATGATATGTTACGTTATGTTATGTTATGTTATGTTACGTTACATTACGCTACGTTACGTCATGCTACATTACGTCATGCTACATTACGTTATGCTAGGTTATGCTATGTTATGTTATGTTATGCTACGTTACGCTATGTTACATTAACCTATGTTACATTACGCTTTGTTACGTTATTCTATGTTACGTTACGTTATGCTATGTTATGCTACATTACGTTATGCTATGTTAAGTTATGTTATGTTAAGTTATGTTATGTTACGTTATGATATGTTACGTTATGATATGTTACGTTATGATATGTTACGTTATGATATGTTATGTTATGTTATGTTATGTTATTTTATGTTATGTTACGTTATGTTACGTTACGTTACGTTATGCTATGTTACGTTATGCTATGTTACGTTATGTTACATTGTTATGTCACGTTACGTTAGGCCATTTTACACCATGCTGCGTTACGTCAAGTTACGTTACGTTATGTTACGTTAGGTTATGCTTTGACGTTATGCTATGTTACCTTACGTTATGTTATGTTACGATATGATATGATATGTTATGTTACGTTATGTTACGCTATGTTACGTTACGCTACATTACGTTACGCTACATTACGTTATGCTACATTACGTTATGCTACATTACGTTATGCTATGTTGCGTTATGCTATGTTGCGTTATGCTATGTTACGTTATGCTATGTTACGTTATGCTATGTTACGTTATGCTATGTTACGTTATGCTATGTTACGTTATGCTATGTTGCGTTATGCTGTTACATTGCGCTGTTACATTACGCTACATTACATTATGCTACATGACATTACGCTACATTACATTATACAATGTTACGCTATGCTGTTACGTTGACGTTACCTTATGCTACTTTACAATATACTATGTTACGATATACTATGTCACATTACATTTACGTTACGTTATCTTGATTTACGTTATGCTATCTTACGTTATGCTATGTTACGTTATGCTATGTTACGTTATGCTATGTTACGTTATGCTATGTCAAGTTATGCTACGTTACGGTTACGTTATGTTACGTTATGCTACGTTATGCTACATTATGCTATGTTACGTTATGCTATGTCACGTTATGTCATGTCACGTTATGTCATGTCACGTTATGTCATGTCACGTTATGTCATGCTATGTTACGCTATGCTACATTACGTTATGCTATTACGTTACATTGACGTTACGGGGTTAGGGTTAGGGTTAACTTAAAATTAATTAATTTAATTTATTTTAAGTAATGTTTTACCAGTGTATTGCATGACACTGTGTTGGGTTTTTATACACCATCAGGACCATTGTATGGCCTGTGGTACAGTATTGCACAGTATTTGTTGTCTTTACATGCTGTCTGTGTTTATTTGGTTGTACTATGGCTGCAGCATGGGCTGAGTGCCCAAAACAAATTTCCCACGTTGTGGGACAATAAAGTTAATCTTGATCTTGATCTTGACTACGTTATGCTATGTTACGTCATGCTATGTTACGTCATGCTATGTTACGTCATGCTATGTCACGTTATGTTATGTCACGTTATGTTATGTCACGTTATGTTATGTCACGTTATGTTATGTCACGTTATGTTATGTCACGTTATGTTATGTCACGTCACGTTATCTTATGTCACGTTATGTTATGTCATGTTATGTCACGTTATGTTATGTCACGTTATCTTATGTCACGTTATGTTATGCCATGTTACACCATGATACGTTACGCTACGTTACGTTATGCTACATCACGTTATGCTATGTTATGTTATGCTATGTTATGTTATGCTATGTTATGTTACGTTATGCTAGGTTACGTTACGTTACGTTAACATTACATTACATTACACTACATTACATTACATTACGTTACATTACATTACATTACGTTACGTTACTTACATTACGCTATGCTACGTTACGCTACATTACGCTATGCTATGTTACGTTATGATATGTTACGTTATGTTATGCTATGCTATGTTACGATATGGTAGGTTACGTTACGTTTATGTTAAAGTTACATTACGTTACGTTACGTTACATTACGTTCCGCTATGCTACATTACGCTACATTACGTTATGCTATGTTAAGTTACGTTATGCTGTTACGTTACGCTATGTTACGTTACGTTATGCTATGTTACGTTATGCTATGTTACGTTATGCTAGGTTACGTTACGTTAACGTTACATTACGTTACATTACATTATGGTACATTACGGTACGCTATGCTACGTTACATTACGTTATGCTATGTTACGTTATGATATGTTACATTACATTATGGTACATTACGGTACGCTATGCTACGTTACATTACGTTATGCTATGTTACGTTATGATATGTTACGTTATGATATGTTACGTTATGATATGTTACGTTATGATATGTTACGTTATGAGATGTTACGTTATGTTACGTTATGTTACGTTATGTTATGTTACGTTATGTTACGTTATGTTACGTTATGTTACGTTATGCTATATTACGTTACGTCAAGTTACGTTAGGTTATGCTGTGACGTTATGCTATGTTACCTTACGTTATGCTATGTTACGTTATGTTACGCTATGCTACGTTACGTTATGCTACATTACGTTATGCTATGTTACGTTACGCTACATTACGCTCTGTTACGTTATGCTACATTATGCTATGTTATGTTATGCTATGTTACGTTATGCTGTTACGTTATGCTGTTACGTTATGCTGTTACGTTATGCTGTTACGATATACTATGTCACGTTATGCTACGATACGGTTACGTTATGTTACGTTATGCTACGTCACGTTATGCTATGTCACGTTATGCTATGTCACGTTATGCTATGTCACGTTATGCTATGTCACGTTATGCTATGTCACGTTATGCTACGTTACGGTTACGTTGTTACATTATGCTACGTTACATTATGCTACGTTACGTTATGCTACGTTACGTTATGCTAGGTTACGTTATGCTATGTTACGTTATGCTATGTTACGTTATGCTATGTTACACTATGCTACATTACGCTATGCTATTAAGTTACACTGACGTTACGTTATGCTACGTTATGCTATGTTACGTTATGCTATGTTACGTTATGCTATGCTACGTTACGTTATGCTATGTCATGTTATGCTATGTCATGTTATGCTATGTCATGTTATGCTATGTCACGTTATGCTATGTCACGTTATGTTATGTCACGTTATGTTATGTCATGTTATGTTATGTCATGTTATGTTATGCCATGTTACACCATGCTACGTTACGTTACGCTACGTTACGTTATGCCATGTTATGTTATGCTATGTTATGTTACGCTACGTTACGTTATGCTAGATTACGTTATGCTATGTTATGTTATGCTATGTTATGTTATGCTATGTTATGTTATGCTATGTTATGTTATGCTATGTTACGCTACATTACATTACGTTATGCTATGTTATATTATGCTATGTTTAAGATGCTATGCTACGTTACGCCATGTTACGTTACGCTATGCTACGGTATGCTACGTTACGTTACCCTATGTTACGTTACGCTGTTACGTTGCACTGTTATGTTACACTGTTACGTTACACTGTTATGTTAAGCTACATTACATTATGCTACATGACATTACGCTACATTACGTTATGCTATGTTACGACTATACTGTTTCGTACGTTGACGTTACCTTATGATACTTTACAATATACTATGTTACAATATACTATGTCACGTTATTCTACGATACGGTTACGTTATGTTACGTTATGCTACGTCACGTTATGCTATATCACGTTATGCTATGTCACGTTATGCTATGTTACGGTTACGTTGTTATGTTATGCTACGTTACGTTATGCTACGTTACGTTATGCTACGTTACGTTATGCTACGTTACGTTATGCTATGTTACGTTATGCTATGTTACGTTATGCTATGTTACGTTATGCTATGTCACGTTAGGTCATGTCACATTATGTAATGTCACGTTATGTCATGCTATGTTACGCTATGCTAAATTACGTTATGCTATTACGTTACACTGACGTTACGTTATGCTACGTTATGCTATGTTACGTTATGCTATGTTACGTTATGCTATGTTATGCTATGCTACGTTATGTTATGCTATGTCATATTATGCTATGTCATGTTATGCTATGTCACGTTATGCTATGTCACGTTATGTTATGTCACGTTATGTTATGTCACGTTATGTTATGTCACGTTATGTTATGTCACGTTATGTTATGCCATGTTACACCATGCTACGTTACGTTACGCTACGTTACGTTATGCTATGTTATGTTATGCTATGTTATGTTATGCTATGTTATGTTATGCTACGTTACGCTATGTTACATTACGTTATGCTATGTTATATTATGCTATGTTATGCTATGCTACGGTATGCTACGTTACGTTACGTTACCCTATGTTACGTTACGCTGTTATGTTAAGCTACATTACATTATGCTACAATACATTACACTACATAACGTTAGACTATGTTACCTTATGCTGTTACGTTACGTTGACGTTACGTTACCTTATGCTGTTACGTTACGTTGACGTTACGTTACCTTATGCTACTTTACGATATACTACGTTACGATATACTATGTTACGATATACTGTTATTTTACGTTAGATTATGCTATGTTACGTTATGTCATGCTATGTTATGCTATGTTACGCTATGCTATGTTATGGTTACGTTATGTTACATTATGCTATGCTACGTCATACTACATTACGTTATGCTATGTTACGTTATGTTATGTCATGTCACGTTATGTCACGTCACGTTATGTCATGCTATGTTACGCTATGCTACATTACGTTATGCTATTAGGTTACATTGACGTTACGTTATGCTGCGTTATGCTACATTACGTTATGCTGTTTTACGTTATGCCATGTTACGTTATGCCATGTTACTTTATGCCATGTTATGTTATGCTATGTTACGTTATGCTATGTTAAGTTAGGTTATACTGTTACGTTATGCTATGTTACGTTACATTATGCTATGTTACGGTATGCTAGGTTAAGTTATGCTATGTTATGTTACGTTATGTTATGCCATGTTACGCTATGCCATGTTACGCTATGCCATGTTACGCTATGCTACATTACATTACTTACGTTATGCTATGTTACGTTAGGTTGTGCTATGTTATGATAGGCTACGTTACGTTACATTGACGTTACGTTATGTTACAGTATGCTACGTTATGCTACATTAGGTTTCGCTACGTTACGTTGCATTATGCCAGTGGTTCTCAACCTTTTTTGTGCCAGCGCCTCCCTATCCATTATCCAGGTCCCTAACGCTATGTTACGTTATGCTATGTTACGTTACTTTACACTATGCTACGTTACGCTACGTTACGCTATGTTAAGTTACGTTTTGTTAAGTTACGTTATGCTGTTACGTTATGTTATGTTACGTTACGATATGCTAGGTTACGTTACATTTATATTAAAGTTACGTTACATTACATTACGTTACATTATGCTATGCTACATTACGTTATGCTATGTTAAGTTACGTTATGCTGTTACGTTATGCTATGTTACATTACGTTATGCTATGTTGCGTTATGCTATGTTGCGTTATGCTAGGTTATGTTATGTTACGTTACGTTTACGTTTACGTTTACATTAACGTTACGTTACATTACGTTACGCTATGCTATGCTACGTTACGCTATGCTATGCTACGTTACGCTACATTACGTTATGCTGTTTTACGTTAGGTTATGCTGTTACGTTATGCTACGTTACGTTACATTATGCTATGTTACGGTATGCTAGGTTAAGTTATGCTATGTTATGTTATGTTACGTTATGTTATGCCATGTTACGCTATGCCATGTTACGCTATGCTACGCTATGCTACGTTACATTACTTACATTATGCTATGTTACGTTAGGTTGTGCTATGTTATGATAGGCTACGTTACGTTACATTGACGTTACGTTATGTTACAGTATGCTACGTTATGCTACATTAGGTTTCGCTACGTTACGTTGCATTATGCTGTTACGTTATGCTGTTATGTTATGCTATGTTACGTTACGTTATGCTATGTTACGATATGCTATGTTACGATAAGCTATGTGACGTTACATTGATGTTATGTTATGCTATGCTACATTACATTATGCTGTTACATTACGCTATGCTATGTTACGTTATGTTACGTTATGTTACGTTACGCTATGTTACATTACGCTATGTTACATTACGCTGTTACATTACGCTATGTTACATTATGGTATGTTACGTTATGCTATGTCACGTTACTTTACACTATGCTGCGTTGCGCTACGTTACGCTATGTTAAGTTACGTTTTGTTACGTTACGATATAATAGGTTACGTTACGTTTATATTAAAGTTACGTTACATTACATTACGTTACATTATGCTATGCTACATTACGTTATGCTATGTTAATTTACCTTATGCTGTTACGTTATGCTATGTTACATTACGTTATGCTATGTTGCGTTATGCTAGGTTATGTTATGTTACGTTACGTTTACGTTAACGTTACGTTACATTACGTTAGGCTATGCTACGTTACGCTACATTACGTTATGCTGTGTTATGCTATGCTATGTTACGTTATGTTATGCTATGTTACGTCATGCTATGTTACGTTATGCTATGTTACGTTATGCTATGTTACGTTACATTATGTTACGTTACGTTTACGTTACGTTACGTTACATTACATTACGTTACATTATGTTACATTACGCTACGCTATGCTATGCTATGTTACGCTACATTACGTTATGGTATGTTACGTTATGGTATGTTACGTTATGGTATGTTACGTTATGGTATGTTACGTTATGGTATGTTACGTTATATGTTACGTTATGCTATGTTACGTTATGTTATTTTACGTTATGTTACGTTATGTTATGTTACGTTATGTTACGTTATGTTATGTTATGTTACGTTATGTTATGTTATGTTATGTTACGTTATGCTATGTTACGTTATGTCACGTTACGTTGCGCTGTTACATTATGCTACATTATATTATGCTACATTACTTTATGCTATGTTACGTTATGCCATGTTAAAATATGCCATGTTACGTTATGCCATGTTACGGTATGCCATGTTACGTTATGCCATGTTACGTTACGCTATGTTACGTTATGCTATGTTAAGTTATGCTATGTTAAGTTATGCTATGTTAAGTTATGCTGTTACATTATGCTATGTTACGTTACATTATGCTATGTTACGGTATGCTAGGTTACGGTATGCTAGGTTACGTTATGCTATGTTGAGTTATGTTATGTTGAGTTATGTTACGTTATGTTATGCCATGTTATGCCATGTTACGCTATGCTACGTTACGTTACTTACGTTATGCTATGTTACGTTACGTTACATTGATGTTACGTTATGTTACGGTATGCTACGTTATGCTACATTATGTTTCGCTACATTACGTTTCGCTACATTACGTTTCGCTACATTACGTTTCGCTACATTACGTTGCATTATCGTGTTACGTTATGCTGTTATGTTACGATATGCTATGTTACGATAAGCTATGTGACGTTACGTTGACGTTACGTTATGTTACGCTATGCTACGTTATGCTATATTACATTATGCTATGTTACATTACGCTATGCTACGTTGTTACGTTACGCTATGTTACATTACGCTATGCTACATTATGTTATGTTACGTTATGCTATGTTACGTTATGCTATGTTACGTTATGCTATGTTACGTTATGCTATGTTACGTTATGCTATGTTACGTTATGCTATGTTACGTTACGCTATGTTACGTTACGCTATGTTACGTTATGCTATGTTACGTTACGCTATGTTACGTTACGCTATGTTACGTTACGCTATTTTACGTTACTCTATGTTAAGTTACGTCATGCTGTTACGTTATGCTATGTTACGTTATGTTATGTTACGTTATGTTATGTTACGTTACGTTATGTTATGTTACGTTATGTTATGTTACGTTACGCTACGTTAAGTTACGTTATGCTGTTACGTTATGCTATGTTACGTTATGTTATGTTACGTTATGTTATGTTACGTTATGTTATGTTACGTTATGTTATGTTACGTTATGTTATGCTGTTACGTTATGCTGTTACGTTATGCTGTTACATTATGCTGTTATGTTATGCTGTTATGTTATGCTGTTACGTTATGCTAGGTTACGTTATGCTATGTTACGTTACGCTATGTTACGTTATGCTATGTTACGTTACGCTATGTTACGTTACGCTACATTACGTTATGCTATGTTATGTTATGGTATGCCATGTTATGTTATGCTATGTTATGTTACGTTATGCTAGGTTACGTTACGTTAACATTACATTACGTTACATTAGATTACGTTACATTACATTACGTTACGTTACTTACGTTACGCTATGCTACGTTACGCTATGCTACGTTACGCTATGCTACGTTACGCTATGCTACGTTACGCTACATTACGTTATGCTATGTTACGTTATGATATGTTACGTTATGTTATGTTACGTTATGTTATGCTATGCTATGTTACGATATGGTAGGTTACGTTACGTTTATGTTAAAGTTACATTACGTTACATTACGTTACATTACGTTCCGCTATGCTACATTACGCTACATTACGTTATGCTATGTTAAGTTACGTTATGCTGTTACGTTACGCTATGTTACGTTACGTTATGCTATGTTACGTTATGCTAGGTTACGTTACGTTAACGTTACATTACGTTACATTACATTATGGTACATTACGGTACGCTATGCTACGTTACATTACGTTATGCTATGTTACGTTATGATATGTTACGTTATGATATGTTACGTTATGATATGTTACGTTATGATATTTTACGTTATGATATGTTACGTTATGATATGTTACGTTATGATATGTTACGTTACGTTATGTTACGTTATGTTATGTTATGTTACGTTATGTTACGTTATGTTACGTTACGTTATGTTACGTTACGTCAAGTTACGTTAGGTTATGCTGTGACGTTATGCTATGTTACCTTACGTTATGCTATGTTACGTTATGTTACGCTATGCTACGTTACGTTATGCTACATTACGTTATGCTATGTTACGTTACGCTACATTACGCTATGTTACGTTATGCTACATTATGCTATGTTATGTTATGCTATGTTACGTTATGCTGTTACGTTATGCTGTTACGTTATGCTGTTACGTTATGCTATGTTACGTTATGCTATGTTACATTACGTCATGCTGTTACGTTATGCTATGTTACGTTATGTTATGTTACGTTACGCTATGTTAAGTTACGTTATGCTGTTACGTTATTCTATGTTACGTTATGTTATGTTACGTTATGCTGTTACGTTATGCTGTTACGTTATGCTGTTACGTTATGTTACATTACGTTATGCTACATTACGTTATGCTATGTTATGTTATGCTATGTTATGTTATGCTATGTTATGTTACGTTATGCTAGGTTACGTTACGTTAACATTACATTACGTTACATTACATTACGTTACATTACATTACATTACATTACGTTACGTTACTTACGTTACGCTATGCTACGTTACGCTACATTACGTTATGCTATGTTACGTTATGATATGTTACGTTATGTTATGCTATGCTATGTTACGATATGGTAGGTTACGTTACGTTTATGTTAAAGTTACATTACGTTACGTTACGTTACATTACGTTCCGCTATGCTACATTATGCTACATTACGTTATGCTATGTTATGTTACGTTACGTTTACGTTACGTTACGTTACATTACATTACGTTACATTATGTTACATTACGCTACGCTATGCTATGCTATGTTACGCTACATTACGTTATGCTATGTTACGTTATGGTATGTTACGTTATGGTATGTTACGTTATGGTATGTTACGTTATATGTTACGTTATGCTATGTTACGTTATGTTATTTTACGTTATGTTACGTTATGTTATGTTACGTTATGTTATGTTACGTTATGTTATGTTACGTTATGCTATGTTACGTTATGTCACGTTACGTTGCGCTGTTACATTATGCTACATTACATTATGCTACATTACTTTATGCTATGTTACGTTATGCCATGTTAAAATATGCCATGTTACGTTATGCCATGTTACGGTATGCCATGTTACGTTATGCCATGTTACGTTACGCTATGTTACGTTATGCTATGTTAAGTTATGCTATGTTAAGTTATGCTATGTTAAGTTATGCTATGTTAAGTTATGCTGTTACATTATGCTATGTTACGTTACATTATGCTATGTTACGGTATGCTAGGTTACGGTATGCTAGGTTACGTTATGCTATGTTGAGTTATGCTATGTTGAGTTATGTTACATTATGTTATGCCATGTTATGCCATGTTACGCTATGCTACGTTACGTTACTTACGTTATGCTATGTTACGTTACGTTACATTGATGTTACGTTATGTTACGGTATGCTACGTTATGCTACATTACGTTTCGCTACATTACGTTTCGCTACATTACGTTTCGCTACATTACGTTGCATTATCGTTTTACGTTATGCTGTTATGTTACGATATGCTATGTTACGGTAAGCTATGTGACGTTACGTTGACGTTACGTTATGTTACGCTATGCTACGTTATGCTATATTACATTATGCTATGTTACATTACGCTATGCTACGTTGTTACGTTACGCTATGTTACATTACGCTATGCTACATTATGTTATGTTACGTTATGCTATGTTACGTTATGCTATGTTACGTTATGCTATGTTACGTTATGCTATGTTACGTTACGCTATGTTACGTTACGCTATGTTACGTTACGCTATGTTACGTTATGCTATGTTACGTTACGCTATGTTACGTTACGCTATGTTACGTTACGCTATGTTACGTTACGCTATGTTAAGTTACGTCATGCTGTTACGTTATGCTATGTTACGTTATGTTATGTTACGTTATGTTATGTTACGTTATGTTATGTTACGTTACGCTACGTTAAGTTACGTTATGCTGTTACATTATGCTATGTTACGTTATGTTATGTTACGTTATGTTATGTTACGTTATGTTATGTTACGTTATGTTATGTTACGTTATGTTATGCTGTTACGTTATGCTGTTACGTTATGCTGTTACGTTATGCTGTTATGTTATGCTGTTATGTTATGCTGTTATGTTATGCTGTTACGTTATGCTAGGTTACGTTATGCTATGTTACGTTACGCTATGTTACGTTATGCTATGTGACGTTACGCTATGTTACGTTACGCTACATTACGTTATGCTATGTTATGTTATGCTATGTTATGTTATGCTATGTTATGTTACGTTATGCTAGGTTACGTTACGTTAACATTACATTACGTTACATTACATTACGTTACATTACATTACGTTACATTACATTACGTTACGTTACGTTACTTACGTTACGCTATGCTACGTTACGCTATGCTACGTTACGCTACATTACGTTATGCTATGTTACGTTATGATATGTTACGTTATGTTATGTTACGTTATGTTATGCTATGCTATGTTACGATATGGTAGGTTACGTTACGTTTATGTTAAAGTTACATTACGTTACATTACGTTACATTACGTTCCGCTATGCTACATTACGCTACATTACGTTATGCTATGTTAAGTTACGTTATGCTGTTACGTTACGCTATGTTACGTTATGCTATGTTACGTTATGATATGTTACGTTATGTTATGTTACGTTATGTTATGCTATGCTATGTTACGATATGGTAGGTTACGTTACGTTTATGTTAAAGTTACATTACGTTACATTACGTTACATTACGTTCCGCTATGCTACATTACGCTACATTACGTTATGCTATGTTAAGTTACGTTATGCTGTTACGTTACGCTATGTTACGTTACGTTATGCTATGTTACGTTATGCTAGGTTACGTTACGTTAACGTTACATTACGTTACATTACATTATGGTACATTACGGTACGCTATGCTACGTTACATTACGTTATGCTATGTTACGTTATGATATGTTACGTTATGATATGTTACGTTATGATATGTTACGTTATGATATGTTACGTTATGATATTTTACGTTATGATATGTTACGTTATGATATGTTACGTTACGTTATGTTACGTTATGTTATGTTATGTTATGTTACGTTATGTTACGTTATGTTACGTTACGTTATGTTACGTTACGTCAAGTTACGTTAGGTTATGCTGTGACGTTATGCTATGTTACCTTACGTTATGCTATGTTACGTTATGTTACGCTATGCTACGTTACGTTATGCTACATTACGTTATGCTATGTTACGTTACGCTACATTACGCTATGTTACGTTATGCTACATTATGCTATGTTATGTTATGCTATGTTACGTTATGCTGTTACATTATGCTGTTACGTTATGCTGTTACGTTATGCTATGTTACGTTATGCTATGTTACATTACGTCATGCTGTTACGTTATGCTATGTTACGTTATGTTATGTTACGTTACGCTATGTTAAGTTACGTTATGCTGTTACGTTATTCTATGTTACGTTATGTTATGTTACGTTATGTTATGCTGTTACGTTATGCTGTTACGTTATGCTGTTACGTTATGTTACATTACGTTATGCTACATTACGTTATGCTATGTTATGTTATGCTATGTTATGTTACGTTATGCTAGGTTACGTTACGTTAACATTACATTACGTTACATTACATTACGTTACATTACATTACGTTACGTTACTTACGTTACGCTATGCTACGTTACGCTACATTACGTTATGCTATGTTACGTTATGATATGTTACGTTATGTTATGCTATGCTATGTTACGATATGGTAGGTTACGTTACGTTTATGTTAAAGTTACATTACGTTACGTTACGTTACATTACGTTCCGCTATGCTACATTATGCTACATTACGTTATGCTATGTTAAGTTACGTTATGCTGTTACGCTACGCTATGTTACGTTACGTTATGCTATGTTACGTTATGCTAGGTTACGTTACGTTAACGTTACATTACGTTACATTACATTATGGTACTTTACGGTACGCTATGTACGGTACAGCCCATGGGCCCACCACCTGTGGGAGGAACCGCTGGGGTCGGGTGCACTGCCACACGGGTGGCGGTGAAGGTCAGGGGCCTCGACGGACCAGACCCGGGCAGCAGAGGCTGGCTCTGGGGACATGGAATGTCACCTCGCTGTGGGGGAAGGAGCCGGAACTTGTGCGTGAGGTGGAGCGCTACCAGTTGGATCTGGTGGGGCTTACCTCTACGCATAGTCTCGGTTCTGGAACCGTACTCCTGGAGAGAGGTTGGACTCTTTTCTTCTCCGGAGTTGCCCAGGGTGTGAGGCGCCAGGCGGGTGTGGGGATACTCACAAGTCCCCGGCTGAGCGCCGCAACGTTGGAGTTTACCCCGGTGGACGAGAGGGTCGCCTCCCTACGCCTGCGGGTTGTTGGGGGGAAAACTCTGACTGTTGTTTGTGCATATGCACCAAACAAGAGTTCAGAGTATTCGGCCTTCTTGGAGACCTTGAATGGAGTCCTGTATGGGGCTCCGGAGGGGGACTCCATAGTTCTGCTGGGGGACTTCAACGCACATGTGGGCAATGACGGAGACACATGGAGAGGCGTGATTGGGAGGAACGGCCTCCCTGATCTAAACCAGAGTGGTTGTCTGTTATTGGACTTCTGTGCTAGTCATGGATTGTCTATAACAAACACCATGTTCGAACATAGGGATGCTCATAAGTGTACTTGGTACCAGAGCACCCTAGGCCGAAGGTCAATGATCGATTTTATAATCGTTTCATCTGATTTGAGGCCGTATGTTTTGGACACTCGGGTGAAGAGAGGGGCGGAGCTGTCAACTGATCACCATCTGGTGGTGAGTTGGGTCAGGGGGTGGGGGAAGACTCTGGACAGACCTGGTAAGCCCAAACGGGTGGTGCGGGTAAATTGGGAACGTCTGGAGGAAGCTCCTGTCCGACAGACCTTCAACTCACACCTCCGGCGGAGCTTTTCGTGCATCCCTGTGGAGGCTGGGGGCATTGAACCTGAGTGGACAATGTTCAAAGTTTCCATTGCTGAAGCTGCGGCAGGGAGCTGTGGTCTTAGGGTCTTAGGTGCCTCAAGGGGCGGTAACCCTCGAACACCGTGGTGGACACCGGTGGTCAGGGAAGCCGTCCGACTGAAGAAGGAGTCTTTCCGGGATATGTTATCCCAGAGGACTCCGGAGGCAGTTGCAAGGTACCGACGGGCCCGAAGGACTGCAGCCTCTGCCGTGAAAGAGGCAAAGCAGCGGGTGTGGGAGAAGTTCGGAGAAGACATGGAGAAGGACTTTCGGTCGGCACCAAGGCGCTTCTGGAAAACCGTCCGCCACCTCAGAAGGGGGAAGCGGGGAACCATCCAAGCTGTGTACAGTAAGGATGGGACGTTGTTGACCTCAACTGAGGAGGTAATAGGGCGGTGGAAGGAGCACTTTGAGGAACTCCTAAATCCAGCTGATGCGCGCTCTTTGTTAGAGGCAGAGCTGGAGGATGACGGGGGATTGTCGTCAATTTCCCTGGTGGAGGTCACTGAGGTAGTCAAACAACTCCACAGTGGCAAAGCCCCAGGGATTGATGAGATCCGTCCAGAAATGTTGAAAGCTCTGGGTGTGGAGGGGCTGTCTTGGTTGACACGCCTACTCAACATTGCGTGGAAGTCTGGGACAGTGCCAAAGGAGTGGCAGACCGGGGTGGTGGTTCCCCTCTTCAAAAAGGGGGACCAGAGGGTGTGTACCAATTACAGGGGTATCACACTTCTCAGCCTCCCTGGTAAAGTCTACTCCAAGGTGCTGGAAAGGAGGGTTCGGCCGATAGTCGAACCTCAGGTTGAAGAGGAACAATGCGGATTCCGTCCTGGTCGTGGAACAACGGATCAGCTCTTTACTCTAGCAAGGATCCTGGAGGGAGCCTGGGAGTATGCCCATCCAGTCTACATGTGTTTTGTGGATCTGGAGAAGGCATATGACCGGGTCCCCCGGGAGACTTTGTGGGAGGTGCTGCGGGAGTATGGGGTGAGGGGGTCCCTTCTCAGGGCCATCCAATCTCTGTATGACCAAAGCGAGAGCTGTGTCCGGGTTCTCGGCAGTAAGTCAGACACGTTCCAGGTGAGGGCTGGCCTCCGCCAGGGCTGCGCTTTGTCACCAATCCTGTTCGTAGTATTTATAGACAGGATATCGAGGCGTAGTCGTGGTAGGGAGGGGTTGCAGTTTGGTGGGCTCGGGATCTCATCGCTGCTCTTTGCAGATGATGTGGTCCTGATGGCATCATCGGCCTGTGACCTTCAGCACTCACTGGATCGGTTTGCAGCCGAGTGTGAAGCGGCTGGGATGAGGATCAGCACCTCTAAATCTGAGGCCATGGTTCTCAGCAGGAAACCGATGGAGTGCCTTCTCCAGGTAGGGAATGAGTCCTTACCCCAAGTGAAGGAGTTTAAGTACCTTGGGGTCTTGTTCGCGAGTGAGGGGACAATGGAGCGGGAGATTGGTCGGAGAATCGGCGCAGCGTGGGCGGTATTACATTCAGTTTATCGCACCGTTGTGACGAAAAGAGAGCTGAGCCGGAAGGCAAAGCTCTCGATCTACCGGTCAGTTTTCGTTCCTACCCTCACCTATGGTCATGAAGGTTGGGTCATGACCGAAAGAACGAGATCCAGGGTACAAGCGGCCGAAATGGGTTTCCTCAGGAGGGTGGCTGGCGTCTCCCTTAGAGATAGGGTGAGAAGCTCAGTCATCCGTGAGGAGCTCGGAGTAGAGCCGCTGCTCCTTCACGTCGAAAGGAGCCAGTTGAGGTGGTTCGGGCATCTGGTAAGGATGCCCCCTGGGCGCCTCCCTAGGGAGGTGTTCCAGGCACGTCCAGCTGGGAGGAGGCCTCGGGGAAGACCCAGAACTAGGTGGAGGGATTACATCTCCAACCTGGCCTGGGAACGCCTCGGGATCCCCCAGTCAGAGTTGGTTAATGTGGCTCGGGAAAGGGAAGTTTGGGGTCCCCTGCTGGAGCTGCTCCCCCCGCGACCCGACCACGGATAAGCGGACGACGATGGATGGATGGATGGACGGTACGCTATGCTACGTTACATTACGTTATGCTATGTTACGTTATGATATGTTACGTTATGATATGTTACGTTATGATATGTTACGTTATGATATGTTACGTTATGATATGTTACGTTATGATATGTTACGTTATGATATGTTACGTTATGATATGTTACGTTATGATATGTTACGTTATGTTACGTTACGTTATGTTACGTTATGTTATGTTATGTTACGTTATGTTACGTTATGTTACGTTATGTTACGTTACGTCAAGTTACGTTAGGTTATGCTGTGACGTTATGCTATGTTACCTTACGTTATGCTATGTTACGTTATGTTACGCTATGCTACGTTACGTTATGCTACATTACGTTATGCTATGTTACATTACGCTACATTACGCTATGTTACGTTATGCTACATTATGCTATGTTATGTTATGCTATGTTACGTTATGCTGTTACGTTATGCTGTTACGTTATGCTGTTACGTTATGCTATGTTACGTTATGCTATGTTACGTTATGTCACGTTACGTTGCGCTGTTACATTACGCTACATTACATTATGCTACATGACATTACGCTACATTACGTTATGCTATGTTACACTATACTGTTCCGTACGTTGACGTTACCTTATGCTACTTTACAATATACTATGTTACGATATACTATGTCACGTTATGCTACGATACGGTTACGCTGTTACGTTACGCTATGTTAAGTTACGTCATGCTGTTACGTTATGCTATGTTACGTTATGTTATGTTACGTTACGCTATGTTACGTTATGTTATGCTGTTACGTTATGCTGTTACGTTATGCTGTTACGTTATGCTGTTACGTTATGCTGTTACGTTATGCTGTTACGTTATGCTGTTACGTTATGCTAGGTTACGTTATGTTACATTACGTTATGCTACATTACGTTATGCTATGTTATGTTATGCTATGTTATGTTATGCTATGTTATGTTACGTTATGCTAGGTTACGTTACGTTAACATTACATTACGTTACATTACATTACGTTACGTTACTTACGTTACGCTATGCTACGTTACGCTACATTAAGTTATGCTATGTTACGTTATGATATGTTACGTTATGTTATGCTATGCTATGTTACGATATGGTAGGTTACGTTACGTTTATGTTAAAGTTACATTACGTTACGTTACATTACGTTCCGCTATGCTACATTACGCTACATTACGTTATGCTATGTTAAGTTACGTTATGCTGTTACGTTACGCTATGTTACGTTACGTTACGTTACGATATATTACGTTATGATATGTTACGTTATGATATGTTACGTTATGATATGTTACGTTATGATATGTTACGTTATGATATGTTACGTTATGATATGTTACGTTATGGTACGTTACGTTACGTTACGTTATGTTACGTTATGTTATGTTACGTTATGTTACGTCATGTTACGTTACGTTATGTTACGTTACGTCAAGTTACGTTAGGTTATGCTGTGACGTTATGCTATGTTACCTTACGTTATGCTATGTTACGTTATGTTACGCTATGCTACGTTACGTTATGCTACATTACGTTATGCTATGTTACGTTACGCTACATTACGCTATGTTACGTTATGCTACATTATGCTATGTTATGTTATGCTATGTTACGTTATGCTGTTACGTTATGCTGTTACGTCATGCTGTTACGTTATGCTGTTACGTTATGCTATGTTACGTTATGCTATGTTACGTTATGTTATGTTACGTTACGCTATGTTAAGTTACGTTATGCTGTTACGTTATTCTATGTTACGTTATGTTATGTTACGTTATGTTATGCTGTTACGTTATGCTGTTACGTTATGCTGTTACGTTATGCTGTTACGTTATGCTAGGTTATGTTATGCTATGTTATGTTACGTTATGCTAGGTTACGTTACGTTAACATTACATTACGTTACATTACATTACGTTACATTACATTACGTTACGTTACTTACGTTACGCTATGCTACGTTACGCTACATTACGTTATGCTATGTTACGTTATGATATGTTATGTTATGTTATGTTATGCTATGCTATGTTACGATATGGTAGGTTACGTTACGTTTATGTTAAAGTTACATTACGTTACGTTACGTTACATTACGTTCCGCTATGCTACATTACGCTACATTACGTTATGCTATGTTAAGTTACGTTATGCTGTTACGTTACGCTATGTTACGTTACGTTATGCTATGTTACGTTATGCTACGTTACGTTACGTTAACGTTACATTACGTTACATTACATTATGGTACATTACGGTACGCTATGCTACGTTACATTACGTTATGCTATGTTACGTTATGATATGTTACGTTATGATATGTTACGTTATGATATGTTACGTTATGATATGTTACGTTATGTTACGTTATGTTACGTTATGTTACGTTATGTTACGTTACGTTACGTTATGTTACGTTATGTTACGTTACGTTATGTTACGTTACGTCAAGTTACGTTAGGTTATGCTGTGACGTTATGCTATGTTACCTTACGTTATGCTATGTTACGTTATGTTAGGCTATGCTACGTTACGTTATGCTACATTACGTTATGCTATGTTACGTTACGCTACATTACGCTATGTTACGTTATGCTACATTATGCTATGTTATGTTACGTTATGCTATGTTACGTTATGCTATGTTACGTTATGCTATGTCACGTTATGTCATGTCACGTTATGTCATGCTATGTTACGCTATGCTACATTACGTTATGCTATTACGTTACACTGACGTTACGTTATGCTACGTTATGATACGTTATGCTATGTTACGTTATGCTATGTTACGTTATGCTATGTTACGTTATGCTATGTTACGTTATGCTATGTTACGTTATGCTATGCTACGTTACGTTATGCTATGTCATGTTATGCTATGTCATGTTATGCTATGTCATGTTATGCTATGTCATGTTATGCTATGTCACGTTATGCTATGTCACGTTATGTTATGTCATGTTATGTTATGTCATGTTATGTTATGCTATGTTATGTTATGCTACGTTACGCTACGTTACGCTACGTTACATTACGTTATGCTATGTTATATTATGCTATGTTATGTTATGCTATGCTACGTTACGCCATGTTACGTTACGCCATGTTACGTTACGCTATGCTACGGTATGCTACGTTACGTTACGTTACCCTATGTTACGTTACGCTGTTACGTTGCAGTGTTACACTGTTATGTTAAGCTACATTACATTATGCTACATTACATTACACTACATTACGTTAGACTATGTTACCTTATGCTGTTACGTTGATGTTA